>VMKM01002459.1:0-70749 GCA_008360985.2 Macquaria ambigua
TACATACATATATACATATATATATACACATACATACATATATACATATATATATACACATACATACATATATACATATATATATACACATACATACATATATATATACACATACATACATATATATATACACATACATACATATATATATACACATACATACATATATATATACACATACATACATATATATATATATACACACATACATATATATACACACATACATATATATACACACATACATATATATACACACATACATATATATACACACATACATATACATATATAGTTAATAATGGAACAAACAATATAGCACTGATACAAACTAGCATGAAAAAGTGATTTATTTTATTTGTGTAAAAAGGCACATTTAGAGGACACAAAGCACACAGAAGAATGTTCTTTCCACCCTAAACCCACCAGGTTACTGCTAGCACCCTGCTGCAATTACTCATGGGTCAAAATATGATTTTACCTAGTGCATACATACAGCACAACAATAGTGAGCAAATATTTTGTAATAAAACAAGCAAGAATCAATGAATGCGAAACTTTTTTTTTAACTAATACATTATATCTAAAACATGATGACATCATATGACACATCACACCATTCTAGCTGTGTCCCAGTTGCAGACCATATACTGATTCTAAATGTGCAGTCACTTGAAAAAATGACTAAATGAAGTATACATAGAAAGACCAGGATGCAGACTAAACTTGCTTGACTTTAGAGTGAGGTGTTTAGGGCAAGGCTGGGTTACCAACAGGGCAAAGCAGGGAACTAATGCTGAAGCCTCACTTCACTGCAGCAAAAATCAAATGATCATCACAAACAAGGCCTTTTTACACCACACTCGTACACTCAGAGGTGTCACGCTAATTCTGAATACAGGCTGTGATCGTCAATCTGCCACAGTGAAGCAGGACTGTACAGTCTGTTTAAAAGTGGTCATTTTATATTATTTAACCTTTACTGAACAAAATCTCAATGAGAACAGAGAGACTACTTCTATTCCTACTCAACAATAAACCATTTTCAGCACAACTGCTTCATTTTGATTTACTGCTTTTAGAAGCTTCTACAAGAAACCGTCTCAGGACCCCCGACCTCCAGGGACCCCTCTAAGGCCGCAGGTTCACTGTGTCGAAAATTATTTATGGCAATTTAAATAAATTGAATTTTGTCTGAAAATATGGGAATATGCACTAAAGCACAATACCAACTGACATTATAAAGACCTTAAGGTGGACCCTGTGTTATTACCTGATCTTAAGGCCCTGTGTCAAAATCTAGTTTTAATACCTTTATCATTTGATTATTATGTCTGTATGTTGCACATTGCCAAATTAATTTGTTTAATCAAATTACCACACAGCAAATTACTATATAAATTTAGCATAAGCAATAAACATAGGAACACCGTTAATGCATAGCGAGGGGGAGGAATGGTGGGTGAACAGGGGCCCTTACTTACCCCTTGGGCCCCCTAAGCAAGTTAATCTGGCCATGGTTGAGGGACATTTTTCCCAACAAGAAAATAGGTGTTATTTACAGCTGGAAATAATAAAAACAAAAATATACACACAAAATAAAATCCTTAGAAAAACTGTTTTGTATTTAAGGTTTGAAATATGAAACTGCTAGTAGTGTCAGGGTATCAGCACATACCTTGTATCATTTCCAATTACTACAAAACAGTACACCAACTGCCACAATAGTGCACTGCCAACTTTAGTATAAAGTAGAATAATTACAGTGCTGCAGTATATGGTAGAGGACTTCACAGGTCCACCCATTTCCTAGTATCCAAGACCCAACCCAGGGCCCAAGTCATGCCAGGTCCATATAACATTCAGTCTAACTGGGTCTGGGAGGGTCATGTTTTTCTTCATGTCAGAGTGTTCTCTCTCTGTCTGGGTCTGTCTGGCTCTATTGCATTTTGGATTGGGTCTCTTTTTTAAAAAACTGAATTCATGCAAGTAAGGTTTGAGTAGGTTTTCCAAAATTTGGAGCTGTGACGACCTCTAGTATATAGAATACAACTGAGACACAGTCCAAATAGTAGTCTCTGTAATAACCATGCCACAAAACAAAATAATTATCACAATATGTAAGGTTATTGATATTAATATACATGATGTGTAATAACCATTAACTGATCATCTCGTCTTCCTTAAAGCCTGAGTTGGCAACAAAGTACTGATTTGATATTTGATGGCCTTTCAGTAAAAATGCTGACATGCTGAAATGTCAGTAAACATCTGTGAGCACAAACATCAATATCTTTAAAGAAATGTGCATTTGGCTCTGACTAAACATTCAAATGTCCTCAATAAATGTTGTTGTATTGTTGCTTTCTAGAGTCTGGTGGGGACATTGACATTGTGGTGACTTCAGATAGGCCCGCAAGGACACATGGAGGATGGAGTGGGAACTACGAGGAACCTTGCTGTCCCATCAGCTAATTTTTCCTCCAAGGTGTCTCCACCTGCTTCCAGTTTGTGACAGAAACTGGAACCATTCAGCCTCACACGACCCTGGGTGGCAGCTGTTGTTTGTAGATTCCAGCCAGAGCTTTTGTAGCACTCTGGATCATCTGGCGTTGGGTCATGCCTGTCATGGCCTGATGCCAGTCTGTTCTGTTGATGTTGGGCATGCTGCGCTCCAGGACCTCACCCACTGTAACAATCAGACCTGACCAGCGCAGGCTATAGTCAGGAGGGGTCAGGGACTGAGCCTGCACAGGGAAAAGTTACAAAAACAGTTTGATAAGTTGCTGAAGGTTTCTAAGGGAGTGCTATTGAAAGAGTTTCTAAGGCTGAAGCTGATATTTGTCCTTATCAATGACAATACACCAAGCTGCAACTACAGTGGTTGAAAACTGAAGTGGCTAAAGATGTGGTATCACTAATGGATGCATGGACTATACATTATTAGTCTGTTCCAACAGCACACAAACAAAGTGAGCTGGGAGGCTCCAGAAGATGTCTTCTGGTCCGATGTCTGAAAGGTGTAGGGGCACTTTTGGAGAAACATACTGGCACCTTCACTCTATTCTCAGAACTTTAATTTTTGTCAAAAAAATAAAAATAAAAGAGAGATCTATCTATCTATCTATCTATCTATCTATATATCTATATATATATATATAGATATATATCTATATATATATATATAGATATATCTCTATATATATATATATATATATATATATATATATATATATATATATATATATATATATATATATATATAACTGATAACATTACAATTTTTTTCTCAAAATATTTCAACTTTATCCTTAAAAGCTTAATTTTGCAGCTGCTGATTTGTACCTGTTGGACGGTATCTAGAGCCAGAGGAGTTGCCTGAGTGAAGACCTCGATGCGGATACTGTGACCAGGGTCCTCCAGGATCAAACAGCCGATGTCAAACCACCTGGAGACAACAAACAGATTCTGAAAATTCATTACTTTTATATGTCTGCATTTATTATTATTTACACACACTGAATTGATTATATACATGGACAGTTCAGAAGAGCTGCTCGATAGACAATCATTTATTAAATGATGCCTGCAAGACAACTTTTCTGAGGTCAATGGACAAATCCTCAAACTTCTCTCTGAAAAAACTGGTGTTTTCACACGTAAACAGAATAGTCCATTACACTACAAACTACCACAAACTATAGCCTCCAAAATCCAGAGGTACTGATTATTGCAGGGCTATTAAATTAGGTTGTATTCCAATGTACATGAGTTATCGTTTTCCCATCACTGAGTGTGTAAAGGCCTTTACACACCGAAGGCGTTATTTCATGCAATTCATTTGCATGTCATTATATTTTATACTGTTGTTTTTGTCGAATAAAGGCATCAACCAATCACGTTGTGCGGAACGGACGTCACAACTCCACAATGGCCTGACCTGTATCACCCTGTATTATATGACAAAGGGCACAAAAATGATAAAGACAGTGAACTCAAGGACAAGGAGCATCACCAGATGCAGGATAGTGAGGAGCTGATGTAGTTTACTTTTGGATGTAGTTGGCAGCAAGGCAACAGTGTCATAGCTTGTTTGGCTTGTCATATTAATTAAATATGTGAGCCATTTTTACCTGCGCACTGCACATAGATTACCCAAAGTAACATAAGACAAATAGTTTGAAAAAGAAACAGCTTTGGTTCTCAGTGTATGTGTGTGTGCTGGTGTCAGTCAGAGGTTTTCTTCTTACTTGTCAGGAAAGAGCTCAGCGATGAAGTTTTCCAAAGAGACCACTGGCTGCTTTTCATGGATCACACCGGCTCGACGCAGGCTGTCAATGCGCTCCTGAGCCCCCTGCACACACATGCACACACTCAACTTGTGCATGACTGAAACTGAAAACCCTTCACTGCTGCCCAGAACACACCTTAGTTAAAATACTGTGGGGAAATCTTTTAGGATCTGTTAAGTTGGGAAGGGTGTAACGGTATGACCAGGTGCTTGGGGTGCCAGTCAGGTCAGCACCTAACAATCTTTCCTCAGGTTTGAGAGTCGATATTTTTGATTTAGTCAACCGTACAGAGGACTCAAGCATAGAGCATAATAAAACACACAACACTCATATCTTGAACCCTCAGGACACATAAGCACAAGCAAAAAAATATAGTACAGGCCAACAAACAATAAAGCCCCACAACGGACATCTCTCAGTTCAACTCCAGTGTATTAATAACCCAAGTGTAGGCAAAGCAACCACAGAGAAAAACAGTTCCTCCCAGTAACCCACAAAATCCAGTCCGTATTCTTCCCTCCACAGATCCCCAAAACAACTATTATGAATATACAAACAAATGTTCTCTTTCAGCACAATTCCATTCAGTTCCGTGATGAAAAATATTAAGGAAAAGAAAAAAAAAAAAAAAAGGAAACCAAAATGTATTTCTCACAGCTTTTACCGGAGTACCTGTGAGTCATGTGCGTCAGTCCAGTGAAGTCCAGTCCGTGCTTACCGTCAAGTCAGTCGGGGTTTATTCACTGCTCCTAGGAATTATTTGCCTGGAGGTTTCAGCCAGAGAACGACGGATTTACGTACGCGGACTATAACAAGAAAACAAAGAAGACGCATGCCAAACAGCCCACTCACCGCTCTGACCGGCGGTCTCACTGCTTCCTCGTAGCATGGTGCCATCGCCATTTAAAAGAAGGTGAATGAATGGATTGGTTTACGAGTGGGGACAGGCATAGGTGTGTGTGGGATGCGCCAAAATATAATAACCTCCCATGGTCGAGATAGCAGATCGCTACAAGGGTAAAGGTTTACATGAACAAAGGTAGTGTCTGCCCTGTAAGTACTTATAGAAGTGAGCTGGAGGGAGCGTCAAACATTCAAAAGAAATGTCTTATCATTATAAAGATCCCCATATGTTCAGATACCTAAGTTAGCACGTCTTGGTAATGAAGAAGAGCAGGGAAAGAGGGATAAGAACGAAAGAAGGTTTGTCTATGTAAAACTTGTCCTAAGAAAGGGGACTTGTATTTCTTTTTTTTTTTAAAGATATTTTTTGGCCTTTATTATTTAGTGATAGCTGAAGAGAGACAGAGAGGGGATGACATACAGCAAAGGGCCCGGGTCGGAATAGAACTGGAATCTAACCCAGGCCAGTGCGGTAAGGACTCAGTCTTAATGGTATGCGCTCTACCAGGTGAGCTACTGGGGAACCCCGTGGACTTGTATTTCTTATCGATTGTCTATAATTTAGAAAAACACTGGAATTTTCAGCCAATGGAAGTCTATAGCAAAATACAGTAGTTGCTGATTGGCTTTCTGTTGATTGATTGTTTCAGTCATTTTTCTGGTTCCAGCTTCTCAAATGTGAAGATTTGCTGTTGTAGAACTGACAGAGTGACACGATGATCTGACAGACATCTAGCCCTGTTGGACTGTCTCTGGATGAGGCTAATTTTATTGAAGTAGCTGTGTGTTGATCTTTATCGGGAGAAGGGAAATTAACAAGATGTACATTTGCCAAACCAACCACTAAGTCCTCATCCTTGAAGCCTCTCCTGTAAAACCGTACCAAACTGTTGGACCCGGATAAAGCATACATCTCATCTCACCTTTGTGTGGCTTATTGTCCACACAAATGTTAATTTCCCCTCCTCTATTAAAGTGCAGCACACAGTTGCTTCCCTTTAAATTTTTCAGTGAGAAGCATCCTGTGTGAGTGGGAGACAGTCTCAAACAGAGCTAGGTGTCTGTCTTCAGATGGAGCATAGTGACTGTCCTGGACCTGGTGAAGGAGCCATGAGAAGGGGGAGCCACAGTGACACATAGTGACACACACCAGAGCTGTATACAGTACCAGTCATAGGAACGTGCAGTCCAAACACATCTTTTAAGTTAAAACAGTAACTGTAGGCCATGGTATGGACTGTCAAGAAATACTAAAACATACATGTAATCCATGCAACATAATCAAAGCATAACATACAACATGTTCTCGAAGCAACCTACTTTATTGAAATATTCTGACTTTTTTCTCTTAAAATTCCGACTTTATTCTCAAAATCTCCAATTGTTTTTTTTCCTAACAAATAATCAGCAGACTAATTGATAATGAAAATAATATTGTTAGTAGCAGCTCTACATGCAGTAAAATGATTTTTAAAGGATTTTTTTATTACCACTGCTATCCACAAAATCTATATCTATCTATAACAATACATCTTTTCTTTCCCCCAGACCTCATGGCATTTTCTGACTGTATTGGAAAGTCATGTAATTCGGAACGCAAGTAGAAATGAGCAGTTCCCAAGGTGAGTATGAAGGAAAAGTATGATAAAACATGATCCTGTAAAAATGTAAAGCTCTACTACAGTAGTTTTGCCATCTATGTTACTTTGATTCAGAAAATAATTCAAAAGCAGGTTGGAGAAGCAGCAGTGAACTGACCTTGACACCGGCTGCATAGCCCACAGGCTGTGGGGCGATGTTAGACTGACCAGGCTCTCCAGTGACCATGGCCATCCCAAAAACCTCCTGGAAGGCGTCTCTGACTGCCTCCACATTCATCTCCTTATCTGAAGTCACCACAATGTCAATGTCCCCACCAGACTCTAGAAAGCAACAATACAACAACATTTATTGAGGACATTTGAATGTTTAGTCAGCTTTTTTCATTATGGGGTAATGTAGTGATGAGGAGAGAGCAAGTTGACATACTGATATATGGAGCCATGCCAGGATCAAGAGTGGTGATCATGGACTCCACAGAGTGCTTGGTTTTGTCCAGGACTGTCTTTACTACAGGGTTACCAGCTACTCCCTGAGGACACACAGACAGAACACAGGACAATGACTGTCAGAACACTGACTGTGGTTACATTCACACTCATTATCCACTATCATTCCGAATTTGATACAGATCAGGTAAACAGCATATTCCGTTTGGATATTCCGAATTAGGCCTTATTCTGAACATAGCATTTTCCGATTAAGACATGTGGGATGTGCCGATATTAATCTGGTTTTAGGAGCATTTTTAGGAGCATTCTTTGGACATGTATACAGCACATTCGGAATATGCGTCTCAGTTTGCGACACACGGCCTCTTGCCTGTTTACGGTCAGCTCTGTGCATTTAAAACAAACCAACTAGCCAACAGTTTGCGATGCTGGGGTAGAAACGCATGCACAAAAGAGCATATAAAGCCCACATTTCTGGTGGGAAGGAGAAACACACCTACTTTTAAACATGATGAAAGACTTGGATATCAACAGGTTTTTGGATATGCACAAAAAAAAAAAACCTTTTCAAGAAGGTGGTTGAATGAATGAAAGAGGGAGGCTGAGGTCGCACAGTCGACCAGTCCACCACCGATGGAAAACGTTGAAAAAATCCTATTTTTACGCAAAGAATGATGAACGTGATAAACGACACTTTAGGGCATCGGCCCCTGTAAAACAAGCCGAGTATGCGCGGCTGCATGTAAATGGAAATATTAGTGGAATATTAATTTTCATTAGCCATGTAAACAGCTTAGTAGGAACACTGTCCTTTTTGGAATAAGGGCAAAAACTGGAATTACTATTATTACTATTTTGTGCATGTAAACGTAGTTACTGACACTGTGGGCAATTTAAAAAATGGACACATTCATAGAGATTAATCGCACACACACAAAGACAGAAACAACTACATGTTTAAGTGTTTTGTTAAAGCCACAGCTCACATCACATGTGTAATAGTTCATTTTCTTTTTACTTTAATAAAAACAGGCTTTAGAAGATGACTGTGCTAATAATTAATCACCTGGAGTTAACTAGATCAGAAGCAAACTATGGTGAAATGTCTGAGGTGCAAATTACATCCTTAGAGGATAAGTCTGGAGTTGTTAGAGCTAGACCAACAAACCAGCCAGGCAACATCAGCTTATTGCAGATATATCGTATTGTTGTATATGTCAGTATATAAGTAGCAAGAAATTGCAGTACAGAAATGTCAAAGATATGTTTGAGGTAATTTAGAAACACTGCCACTCAGTATGTATCTTGGTCACATTTAAAAAACAAAAAACATCCACATCGATATTGGCCTCAAAAATCCCGTATCGGTCGGGCTATAGGTGTTATTCTATATTTGTCTAAATGTCAAAAAAAAGAAAAATCCCACAATAACACCCAAACCAGCAATGACAATCATTCTCTCTCTCTCTCTCTCTCTCTGAATTACATCACTTGAACAGATGAAGCCAGCATTGTTACGTATTCCATGTCTGAAAAGGACTTTACAGTTATGTCAAACCACATTGGATTTGAGTAGTATTACCTTGAAAAACCCCCAGATGCCTCCACCAGGGCTGGTGTCTCCAGACACTCTGGGATCTTCCTGCTCCTCTGGGAAAGTGATGGGAGATCCAGTATCTATTCCTCCTGTCATGGCTGGCTGCTGAACCAGTGGGTTTGACACTACACCTGGAGGATATGATAGGACAACTTAAAAAAAAAGAACTCTCAAGAAACCCACGAGACAAATATAATTGTACCGACTAGGAGTGTTAGAGAAGGAGTATTCGTACTGAAATAGGGGAGGGTCTATTTAATAATGCTACTGGGTGCATCATGGGAAGTGTAGGATCCAGTGTTTATGGAGCTTGACCATTTGACCATTAGTTGATTAATCAGTAAGTCAATCAACAGAAAATTAATCTGCAACAATTTTTATAATCAATTAACCTTTTTTGTCCATTAATCCCATCTTCAAGAAGAAAACCAAAAGTCCACTGGTTCTCGCTTCTCAAATGTGAATATTTTCTTAGTCTTCTATGAAAGTAAAGTGAATCTCCTTGGGTTTTGGACTGTTGATCGGCAAAACAAGCAATTTAAGATGTCAGCTTGAGCTCTGGCATTTTTCACTATTTTCTGATATTTTGTTGACGTAATGATTAATTGATTAATGGAGAAAATAATCAGACTGATCAATCAAAATAATAGTTAGGTGCAGCCCTATACTTTTCTACTACCAATTTACAGCTAACAGTATAGTTACACCAGTAACAGTGACTCATTTGAAAATGCATATTAGCCAAGATTCTGCATCCCCGTTCTTCTTTTCGCCTTAACTTTCAGCTAGTTGCTTATTTTTGATTACCTTCCCTGTTACCATCATCCTTCTGGCAGGTCGGTCTCAGTCTCAATCTATTAAGCCTAGTACTTATAGTCCATGTTGCCGACAAGAATATTTTAAACTGAATCTCTGCATCTCTCACTCTGTTTGTTTGTGTCCCGCACAACAAGAAACAAGAAGTTTCTCCTTCTTGTCCTCTCTTTTCACTCTGGCTTCTCTGTGCTGGACCATCGGCCATCCTGGGACCTCTCTCTCCCCCTGGCTGGCAGTGCCTCTATCCAGATGTTTTGGATCTGGATCTTCGTCCTCCAGGAGATTCATCCTCCTAGATCGATTCTTCATATATGTTACAATTTATTTAAAAGTTTGTCATCCTGATTGTCCATCCTGTAATTTTATTACGCACAACATCTATTGCATGTCTGTCCATCCTGGGAAAGGGATCCTCCTCCTCTGTTACTCTTCCTGAGGTTTAAAAAGGGTTTTTGGAGGAGTTTTTCCTTATCCGAATCGAGGGTTTAAGGACAGCGGGTGTCATATGTAGAGATTGTGAAGCCCCATTTGTGATTTTTGATATTGGGCTATAAATATATAAATAAAATAGACTTGACAAGACACATGATTTTAATGCTATTTTGTCTGTCCAGTAGATTTCTGACTGACTAACTGAGCCGGCTCCATCTGCTGAGTAAGATCATGTGATATGATCAGAAGCGCCAGAACAGCTACTAAATGGACCTGGTGGTGAGATTGCTTTCTCGTGAAAATTTTCATTTTCTAGGAAACTAAAGTTTTTACTCCTGAAAAAAAGAACCCCAGTACCACATGTTGACAATGTAAATAGTCTGTTAAAAAAGAAGACAAGCGTGGCTCTTACCTGGCATGGCAGTAGGACTGGAGAATGTTGGCATGAGTGGTGTCTGTGGTGTTCGACCAGCGTGACCCCGTGTGATGTCATATCCTGCACTCATGGAGAACCTGGATACGGGCGGGCCCACGGGAGGGGCCGACATGCCAGGACCTGAGGAGGGAGGTGGTCTGATGGGGGGTGCCAGAGAAGGCAAAGAGGGGTAGGTAGAAAGAGGGAAAGAAGAGCTGCTGGTGAAGGGGGAGGCGAGTGTGGAGGGAAACTGGGAGGAGAGGGAGGGGGGTGAGGTCAGAGGTCCGCTGATAGAAGGGAGGGAGGGAACAGGGGGGAGAACGGTGGAGACTGAGGGAGAACTGATGGAGATGGAGCTGGTGCCTGGGAGGGACAGAGTGCTGGACAGACCTGAAACACAACATGTTACAGCTCAGAGATACTTCTCACTGTTTCTTTTGTCAAGAGCTCAGTGTACAGTTCAGGCTGTCAGTGCTTAAGCCCATTCACTATATATGATGTCATCAAATCAAAAAGATTTTGTTCAGTGGTTTGCTATCTTCTGTAAACTATGATAATACACTTGTAGAGATTTAAAAACTTGACCTATGCTATGCAATTCAACACTTAATATCCTTTTTTTCACAATCTAAAGCTCTATTCAGCATATACAGTAATATTACAGGGGGAGCTCAGCAATATAGCTCAACCCATACTGGATATATGGTACCAATGTAATTATATGGATATATGGTACCAATCTTCAGCACTTGATTGTTCAATAATCAATCATTGTTCAGTCCAATAATGGTATATTGTATATATGGTCATTTTTTCCATGACCACATAACATAAACAAACATTTTTATAAGAGTCTTTTAAAAGAACTGTAACCAAGATATGTACTGAGCAGGACATTTCACAGCTGAAAAATGACTTAATATGTGATGGACCTTCTTGTTACTTATTATAACATAGTATATGCCAATACAGATCTGTGATAAGCTCATTTTTAACTACTACTCCATAATTAAGTTGACATTTTAGCCAGTGGCAAATTACAGGATATGGTTCTGTATACGATTCTGAGGGAATGCCATACTGTGTATTGGACTCTGCGAGAGTCTGAGATTTTTTCTTTTTTAAAGACAACTAAATTTACATGATCCTTTTCACAACATCCATATTTCCATATTGTTTTCTTGGTTGGATTTAATTTTCTAACAACATAGCTCATCAATGCTGTGCTTTCTGGCAGCATATTCTGTATTCTGAAATGTGAGAATACCCTTTGATGCATTACCAAGGACAGAATTGAAAATGGTCTCAAACGCAGTACCACATAATAATGATGACATAATTTGACATGGATTACCAATCTGAAGTTTGTCTCTCCAACTTCTAACTGCCTAAAAAGTGCTCTTGACTAAGACTGAAAATTCACTGCAGCAGACGGAGGCTGGTCTGCTCAAATAGCAGCACTTCATAGGTCATGTCTTACCTATTGTCACTGGCAGGTCGCTGACTGTGGCAGCCACAGGTGTAGGGCTGGCAGGAGGTGTAGTCTCAATCCCACTCTCTTCCATCATCTTCTCTGCCTTTTACCTACACTTCAGCCCAGAATATAGCCGCAATAAGACTTTGTGATGAATCAGGATATGTGCAACTTGTTGTTTAGATAATCAAATCTAACGCCTGCATACATACACTGAGGATGCACCGATCCAATTAAACTGGTGAAGCAGATTAGGTATAGACCATAGGCTGCATATGAAGACATTAACTTACATAAAAATGATTCCAATGAGTTGAGGTATCAACAACAACAGCTGTATAGGATATACAAGACTGAATTACCAACTGGGGAAAGCAGATGACTGCTAGGGGGCCCCAAAGGCCCCATGTCTACTGTCTAGTTTGTTTCAATTCAATTAACTTTATCCATCTACAGCAGGGCAATTAAAACCTGCAGACTGGTTTTGGAATATGCACCACTGTTCATGAGAACTTAAAGGTTAAAGGTTCCTGCATACTGAGACCTTGTCTCAAAATCTAGTTTAAAAATCACTTTAGTTGGAATTGTTCTTACTTTGCGCATATTCACTTCTGTTTAATCAAATGATCACGTACAAACACACATCTTTAAACTGTGGGGGTCAGTGTGGGACAGGGCGCCCGTAGCAGGTTAATCCATCCCTGAGGATATGCACCAGCACTCCTACTTGGATGCTTTGCAAAGAGGAACAATTGTGCTTCCATCATACCTTGACGTACAGGACATACATAACAGATGTCTGCCATGTCACTTACTGCTCCCGGTTTAAAATGTAACTAACTTTTTTAAATCAGCTAAGCAGATTCACAAGCCTTCACACGTTTTGTTTAGTCTTGTAAAGGACAACACATCGCAGCTCTGTTTTGAGGTGTATCGGGTTAATGCTACCTTTGTTTAAAAAGAATGGTAGGCTTATCAAAATAAGACATTCTTAAATTAACGCTTCACCATGTATGGGCCTTTGTTTATAAGAGACACAACATCAAAATGTTGGAGGATGGAGTTTGAATAAAATTCAGTGTTAGCTTCCTTTAAAACAGAACGCTTCAACTGTACACGTGTACAAACACACTCAGCTCTAGCTGAGAAAGAAAAATGTGAATATAGAAAGTGACATGTAACGTTACATTTTTATCTAATTCTACAGAAAATACGCATGAGAGAATGATGTGTATCCCTCTTTTTGAGATTACAAAACAAATACCTTTACTACTCACCTGCTAACTAGACTAGCTCAGTACGGCTCAGCAAACCCATGAATAACCCACCGACCCACTTTGATGACGTCAAGTGTTGCCACGTCTACTCGACCGTGACTCCTCCCATTACCGGGAGCGCCCGAACAAACTTCGTGAAACCACATGACTAAGGTAGGCGCAGATGGACAAAACCCATAACATTTAAGCTTTTCAATCAAAATATGATCATCAATAACATCAAATGTGGCACTGAAATCTAACATACTGCTTCCGCTATTTTTGAGTTATCAATCTGGCTTAACCAATCATCAGTCATTTGTATAAGTGCTGTAGAGGTCGACTTACCCTTTCTGTATGCATGTTGATATTTGGTAATCTGTTATTGTTAAAGTAGTCTTGGATCTGAACATGAACTAGAAAAATTGCATTTCCTGCAGAAAATGCGTGTGAATGCTGACAGCTGAAATGAATTTGCAAAACACTGCTGAAAATGCAGAAATGTGAAATGTTGAAAATGCAGAAATGAATTTGAAAGTATTGTTGCTTTTACTGTAATAAATTGTTGAAAAAAGCACAATATTTTAAGTATAAATGGTGGAAAAAATTTGATTAGAAGCATAAATGTCCTCAAAGAGCAAGTTTTAACAGCTGAATGTTTTTTGTAGATTAAAATATGCAGTATAAGTCGAAGATGAAGAAATTACAAAGCATTGCTGAAAATGCAGAAATCTGAAGTGAATTTGCATGAGAAATCATAAGGCTCAAATGTTCAAAAAAATGCTCAAAAACCTGGAAGCTGAAGTGTAAAACTGGTAGAATTGGGAGTTGGAAAAGTTGAATAGAAGCATAAATGTCCTTAAAGAACAAGTTTTAACAGCTGAATGGTTTCCGATGCTTAAAACATGCAGACGTTGTGGTCAAAGTAGTGGTAGTAGTATAGGCTGTTGAGGTAGTAGTAGTTGTAGTAGTACAGGCTGAAGTTGTGGTAGTAGCAGTAGTACTAGTAAGTACTAGTTGTACATGTTTCAAAATGTAGTTATAGAATCAGTAGCAATAAAGTTGTAAAACTTGTGTGTATTACTTCACTACACTATGATTAAAACACAAATGATATAATTGGTCAATAAATCAGAAATTAAATGCTGATAATCCTTCAGTTTTGAAATCTAATCTGTACATTTTATAAATACATGGTGGCACAAAATATGAATGACTAGTTCTTTTCTTTTTAGTATGCATTCATATTATACAGTGGCATGGAAAGACTGGAAATGTAAAATAAAATGTGTCTATGCATATTTAATTGTCCAAGTAGGAAATCACAGTTTATTGAACTGAATTAATCTGAATTAAATAACACTGATGAACTGAACATAATTAAAGTGAACTGAAATTAATTGAATTGAAGTAACAATTAGAAGTGGGGCACCCTCTCTGCACTAAACCTTAGGGTTTAATTTTGCTCTAAGATCCCACACCATGGCTGCCCTTTGAAAAATAAATAAATAAAATAAAAGATATACATCGTGATGAAATACAAAATAAACATGCATTGTTTGTATCATATTAGGTAGACATAAAGTAAAAAAGGAAACTTAAGGAAACTTAAGGGACTTGTTTGGCAGAAGTTTGGTGGGAATTGCACTGACAAATGCATGTACAAAGAGGAAATCTTTTTCAAAACCCTCTCTGTCAACTTTGATTAATAAAAATAAAGTGAGTTTTCAGACAGAGAGTTTTCAAACCTCACATGAGGTTTAAGTGACTTGTGGGATAATAGGATTAGTTTGACTTGAGTTTTACATGGCGTAACTCATCATGCTAATAGTGTGCTCCACCTGCACGAGGGCCCCCTTGTAACTCAGGGAAACAAATAAAACTTAAAATAAAATTAGATCTTTAAAAAATGATTGTCAATAGGTTTCCTTATTAAACACTTTACAACTTGCAATAAAACAAATAACCAATAAACAAATAAAAAGAACATTGAAAATACATAGACGTGGTACTTGCAAAACCAAAGTCCACAGTGCTTAAACTGTAATTGTTTTCAAATAGATTCATAAGGTAGGACTCAACAATATATATTGTCACCATCAGCAGTATGAGGTATGTGCCATGTGTTCAAACCATGCATAGCAGGGTAACTGAAATCTGTCCAGTCATCCTTCTTTCACCCATTCTCTTAATGGTTTTTTGCTTTCAAAATAAGCACAGTGAACACATAATACTGTGTTGATCAAGACCTTTAGTCAAGATTCATGGGTAAATATTAAAGGGATGCAGTGTGTCAGGATTGGGCAATGACACCATTTAACACATTTCATGCCCAACAACCCTCTTATCATAGCAAGAGTGACAGATTTGTCAAAACGGAGCTTTTGACATGTACAAATAGTATCCTTTGATGGAGAGTGATGAACAAAGATATAAATGGTTTACTATATTGTTCAGTCCTACCATCAAAGGCTTTTCACATCGTGGCTAGACTGAGGCTAATACCCCATTCATTCATGGCTGCTAGCTCCAGTAGCCCTGGACTGGCAGTCATGTCAACAATGCCATTTCAATTGTGTTATCCCAACATTTAGCTCAGTTTACTGAGCCTCACTGAAATGCAGGGTAATCCTTGACTTTTAAGGATTCTTCCCAAAAACATGGGGTTAACATCACTTCAGGTTAAAAGACTAGCATGGGAACATTTGTTTCCTAATCAAATCTTTTGACAAGGCTCATTTAACCAAGCCATGTGTTGTGGGCATTCTGAAGACAATACCTGCAGCTTAGATTTCACAGTCTGACATTTATATATATATATGACTGCTTTTCAATAGGGTTTAGATTAGCCCAGGCTGAGTATTCAAATGTGAAAAACCTTTAATATACCTACCAGCTGAAACCCCACACTAATGATTACTATTTTAAAAAATATGTCCCTCTTCCAGGTGAATTAGTTCAGATGCATGTAGCAACTGACCTGTCATTCATCTGTTAGAAAACAGATGAAGAGGGAAAGGGAAGGATGAAATGAAAAATAAATAAATAAAATAAAAGATATACATTGAGATGAAATGCAACAAAACCTACATTGTTTGGATCATTAACAATAAAAAATAAATAAATAAACTGGCCTCCTATTCTTCACAGAGGCAGCCATGTTGTCCACGGGTCAGTGGTGTATTCTGTCATGTTGCTGTTTGTTGTATCTGTCCATTGTTGGCACAAACCAACAACAGAGCACAGTGTCAGAGTGAAGATTTAAAGGGCTGTAACGTTACGACCTTTGACATGTCCAGTGGCCAACAGAGGATGCAATGTAGAACTGCTGCTTCCAGTTATCTGGTCAGTGTTTGGTGTGAGGAAAACGTCACTGTAGCGACGTGGAGGAGGAGAGGCCTTAAAAAGAAAACAGTGAGAAACTTTATTCCTCACATTCTTGCAGTTGTTAATGAAAATAGCACACACAAACAGCAATGCCAACAGTGTTTTTGTTAGTTAATTTAAAAAAAAAACATTGTTACCTGTACAACTTGTTTAGGCAGGAGCTCGATGCTGCACAGAGGAGGTACTGTCACTCTGAAAGTGATGCCTGACTGATGAGTGATCTGCAGCCGTTTGGTTCCCTGCAGCAGTACACCTGATCACCAAAGGATCAACAGTAGTTATGTTCTGCTGAACTGAACTGTGTACAGCAATGAAGGCACAGGTGGTGATGGTGGAGGTAGGAGGATGGAGAAGAGGAGGGATCACAGTGGAGGAAGACCTGAAGGAAGAAGCTGATGTTAATGACAATGTTATACTCCTGGCTGTAGCATTAAAGTCAAGTGTAATCACAACTGTTGGATTAATACACAGTGAATACATGAATGAACACAAAACATTAAAAAGCACAAATGAAATTTTAAATAGTGAACAATACCTTATGCTCTGTTGTGAAGTAACCTCTGCACTGGCAGGGGGAACACATGTCTCTGTAGGGTCCAGCAGTGACGGGTCCACTGTTGATTGACAGTTAAGATGGGGTTGCAGCGTCTGGTCTGTGGCAGCATGGTGTCTTGGTTGTTATGAGCTGATCCAGTGTCTTAGAACCAGAGCGAAGGTGAGGCGAAGGCTGGCAGCAGTTATCTCATCCTCTGCTTTGACTAGCAGGAAGTGCAACGATGATGATCCTCGTAGTGCTGAAGGAGGCGAGGCCAAGGCTGGCAGGTGTCCTCACAGAGGACACAGGAGAACTGTGTCTCCCGTCCAGGGGAAAGTAAACTTACAGAAGTTATAGTCTCTGGCAAGGCCAGCTGCCCTGCTAGAGAGCGTAGTGGGAAATTGGGTGGGATGGAAATATGGGGTTTCAGCTGGCGGGTATCAGTACATCAGAAAGTATGTGTTACATCTGAAGTATTTCTGCTACAGTAAATGTTAGCAGCAGTGTACAATAGTGTATACAGCTGCTGAAGCTGTTTTGGCCTGTGCATTCACCAACCCTGACCCAAACCCACCCTGGTAAATGCACAGGCCAAAATATGTTGGAATATAGCTCATAACAGTATGGTTACCTGAAAAAATATGACCCATAATATTACATTACTCTCAAAATTTAAGATTACCAAACCAAATTTCATTACAACATAACAATGTAGCTACGTAAAAGACACAACGTGATGCTCAGTGTAGTTTTGTCTTACTTACCATATTCTCAAACAGAAAACATCATTTTGACAACTGACATGTTATCACCGTACCAGGCTTTGCAGGTCAGTTTGTCTCAGGCACATTACAACACTCATATCAAGTTTTGAGGAGGGGATCCTCTGGTCCACCCTCCCTCCCTCACAGCCTCGGAGAGACTGAGGCAGCCTGGCAGGGTGCTGAAGCCAGGCTGCACAGAGGACACCCCTACTCTGGATAACTGTAGACAATTGTAGAATTGTAGCATTTGTAATTTAAGTCTCTGTAAGTAAGTGGTCTGTCATATTCTCTACATAGTTCTCAGTAAACATAATCATTGTGATATACTCTTTTTGATTTTAACATTAAATAATGTTTTACATGTTTTACATCAAACTGTTATTAATGCAGAATTCTTCTGTACTTTTTTTTTTTACAGAAAGCTCTAATAAATAAGTTTCTTAAAAATATAAAAAAATATATTAATATAGAAAATATTAGTGTAGTCACAGGTCCTTTGCATTTTTCTTTCAAACTCAGCTGACTTTATGAACTGTTGGAGGACACTACACAGTACACAGGATTGTGATAACTGTAATAGGTTTTCATTACACCAGAGTGGAGACAATGCTGTGGTTGAGAGATGAAAATGAGGTCCAGCAGTGTGTTCTTATCTGTGGTGGCAGCAGTAATGAGTTGTGTGTATCCCCTGGACTGAAACAGCTCAAGTATCGGCTTACTTGCGTTGGACGAGAGATTCTCGTTGAAGTCGCCACAGACAATGATGGGGTGACAATCCATGATCTCCAGTGAGTCCAAAAGGCTTCCCAGGTTTGACAGGAACGACGTTACACTGTAGTCTGGAGGTCTGTATACAGCTGCAATCAATGCACTCACTGGGGCTTCAACCTTCAGGGCCACAAACTCAAGGTCAGTAACATTATGAACGTACTGTTTTTCACGCACTTGAATGTGGCTTTTCGCATAAACAGCAACTCAACCACCACCTCTGTTGGCCATCTGAGGAACATTTGTGTAGGACAGGTGTCTGTTGCGTTTGAACATATTGTAGCTCTCTAAATGGAGACTCTGTGCAACAAAGGAGCCTTGTAGGTGCATTTCTGTGAGACACAAAACATCTGCAAGACACAGTTCATGGTGGCTCTTGATGTCATTCACATGAGATGGCAGTCCCTCTGTGTTATGGTGAAAAATGGTCAGAGTGTCATGTCTGTTCAGTGTGTGTTTGATACGAAGAAGAGGCATCATGTCATCCAAGTTGACTTGTCTCATGGTCTCTAGGGCTGCAGTGATTTCTGGGTTGGCGTATATTTTACTCTCATCCATATCCAGTAGATGCAGTCCACTGAGAGAGGTCACTCTGCTGACAGCTACATAAGCCATGCCAGGTTCAAAAATGTGTTTTAGTGAGACTACAGCTGATGTCCTTGTCATACCTTGAACCTTATGTATTGTACATGCAAAGGCAAGTTTAATAGGAAACTGTCTGTGTACCACTCCTTTCTGTTTCAGATTGTCCTCTGCTCTCTCAATGTACACTAGATTGTCATTCCTTCCAGCTGTTTCATCATCCATCTTGAGCCCAAGCATAGTGACATGTACAAAACCATTTTGTTCAGAGGTTACTACCCTGACTAGTGTAGCGAACGATCCATTCACCAATCCTTGAGACACGTCTATGTTTCTGGTGAGCATGACACGAGCACCCTCAGCAACGTTCAGTGTATCTGGTAAATCGTTTCTGCCTCCTTTAAATGGTTAGACTTGTTGAGTCATTCTGCCAGTGTGTGGGTCCTTTTTAAAGTCATCTGCATCAATGTTGGTGGTATGAGAATGGAGCAGAGCTAAGGTTGCAGAGTTGTGTGAATCAACTTGTTGATTAATTGCAAAAATGTGCAGGACATCAGTTGGACAAAGTGATGGTTCAGTGACAGTATGTGACAGCAAAGCTCTGTCTGCTTCAGACAACTCATCAGACTTTTCTTTCACACGGATCCGGTTCAACATCTGTGCAAAGGCGACATCATCCTTCTGACGCATAATCTCAGTCAGAGTGATCATCTGAAAGTGTTCCTGCCATAGGTCGATCTCACATGGGTCATACACACACAGGGTCTTCGACTGTCGCACTGGTGGTAGCTGATAGAAGTCTCCAACAGCAATTACTGACATTCCTCCAAAGGGTCTCTGACTGCCTTTGATCTGTTTCAGTCTGGCATCCACATAGGCAAAAAGGGGCTTTGACACCATGGACACTTCATCAATGATAATGATTTCAGCATTTAAAAGTTCAGATCTGACTTCATCCAGTTTGTTGCCAAGTCCTTGAAATAGGGGTTTCAGGCTTCTCGGCAGCTTGAGCAGAGAGTGCAGTGTTGTTCCTGATATATTAAAGGCTGCAGTTCCAGTGAAAGCAGTCAACAGGACAGTGGGGTTTGATATGTCAGCCTCCTCAGCACGTCTGGGCAACTTGCACAGTATCTTACATGCCTCTGAGTAGATGCATTTAATGAGATGTGACTTTCCTGTTCCAGCACCACCGTTTATGTAAAAGAAAAACTGCTCTGGATTTAGGCCACAGACACGCTTTATACACCAGTCTCTCACTGCGTAGAATACACACGCTTGTTTCTAGTTCAGATTCTGATACATTTGGCGTAACAGTGTGGGGTCTATTGCAGGGGGCTCCCTGATGGCTCTGGTTTCTGTTGCAGCATTAGCCTGATTACTGTACTCTGGGACGTTCTCTTGTACATTTTCATGATCTGGCTCTCTTGCCTCCAGTTCTTCAATACACTCCAACCTCACTGCTTCAGATTCTGGCGCATTCATCAATAATGCCTCTGTTCTGTTCAAACTCCTCGACTGCATTCTCAATTTCTTCACTGTTTTTCTCGTATTTGTCTCTGTTTCGTTTGACAATGTGTTGGACATACTCAGGATGGTCAGAACCTGGTAGTTGAACCCAGCCACCATTGTAGAAGGACTCATATGTGGGTAAAGATTGTCTCTTCAGTTCCTGGTCGATTGGTATGGAAGGTACAGTTTCAGTAATGTGCCATAAAACTGCTCAGGGTATTTTTCCTGTGATATGCGGTGAAATCTGATGATAGCAGGCTTATCAGTGTTTCTCCTTTGGACAAATCCCATGTTATTCAGCAGGGGCAAAACACGTTTACCTTTTGTCTGTTGGCCATAGACAATTCTGTAAGTTGAGGCAAAATCAGCCAAGCACATCTCCTGAAACTCTGGTGTTTCAGGTCTGGCTTTGTATTTGTCTGTCAAAGATGTCATCCACACATTTACACTTTCTGATGTTGTGTTCTCCAGGTATGACCTAGGGCGACTCATTTTCATTGGGTTGTCATCAGTTGGTATGAATACGACACCGCGTGAGCACTTCTTCATGTTTATATCACATGCACGAGTCACACACTCCTGAGCACTGACCTCTCTCTTTTTGGAATAGGCCTGCATGATTTCCCTCATTTCATCACATTCATTGACCTTTTCTCTGTTGGAGTTCTGAATGAGTGTTTTGAGATAGTCACTTACAGAGTTCTCACTTTTGCAAATATATGTGCAGATGTAATGTATTAAACTGTAATAACTGAGTATGAACTGCACGTCGATGTTAGCGTCCCAGGCATCGAGTAGATAAGGGTTGTATCCATTTGCCCAGCAGTCCTTTGGATCACGCTTCAGTATCACTGCGTTTGATTTGTTCATCACGTGCAGGCATCGCTCATACTCACTGAGTGTTAAATTACATCGAGCCAGGAGCTGGACTAAACTCAGGGAGGCAATTTCAGGTTCATTCAGCAGCAAGTTCAGTGGTGTGAGCTTTCTTTTTGCTGTTTCCAGTTGCAATGACTCATCATCATCATCTGCAGGTCTTGTTATCATTGTCTTTCTGGAAAGTGGTTTAGGAAATCCAAAATGGCATCCAGAGCTGAAACTTCTGAAACATGTCCTTGAGTGGTTTTTGCTGTGTATTTGCACTTCTGTGACTTTCTTGTACAGTTCAGGTTGTGCGTGTGGGTCAGGTAGCTGAGCTGTCATGTATTTGGACACAAAATTACAAACATCATCATCATCATCTTCCTCAAACACAGGAGCATTGTCTACCCAAATCAAACAGTGTATGTGTGGGCTTCCTCTGTGCTGAAACTCTACTCGGTAAAAGTAGTCAACAACTTTGCCAAGAGGTTGTGCAGGAGACAAGATTAAATCTCTGTATAACGCTTCAACACGTTTATCAAACATACGCATTGTTGTCACAGGATTGCTTCGCAATATGTCACACTTTGTGGACCAGTCCAGCTCATCAAAATTAACTTCCTCACCCTGCTGAGTTTTTATTGCTTCAGTCACCTCAGGCCAACGCATTTCAGCTGCAGAAAATGCACAAAAGATTGTAGGAGTTCCCAGCTGTCTGATCATGGCAAAAAGATCTCTTGTTGTTTTCTCCCAGTAGGCCGGGGTTCCTCTCAGAGGCTGCATGAATCTCACTGCATCTTTATTTCGCACCAGTCTCTCAACCTCACGTTTGTCTTGCAACATTCCTGATGTTATTTTGCGTCCATCTCTAGTGAAAGGTTTTCCTTTACGTAACTGTATTGTCATGCTGGAAGTGGCCAAGTGTATTTCAGTCACAAACTGCGCAAAGAACAAATAGTTTGTGTCTCTGGCAAACCTGTCATCGACACCAAAAAGCCTCGTTTTGAAATAACTGCTGGGTGTTAATTTAATAGGTCTCTTTTCATCCAGTGTGTTTTGACCAGTGGGAAACTGAACGGGGAAAGCCATGGCCTCCAGTTTAGGTGTTTTAAAAAAGCTGACTGGACTATTTCTTTCTGCTGTGGCAACAGAGTAGATTCCTTCACTAAAACATAATATGTCCTCTGAAACATCACGTGGCTGAAGGCAGGATTCTAGAGCAAGACCACCATTAGGCATGTCACCTTCCTGATCTGGATCATCTCTCTGCTCCTGTGGTTGACTGTCATCACAAAGCAGCATGTCATCGTTTGGTTGCTCATTGTCAGGATCATTTTCTGCCTCACACAGTGCATTACTCTCACACCTGTCAATTTCCATCAAGTCATCTTCATCATAATCATCATCATCCATGTTCTCATCATCATCTTCCTCATCAGGAAGTGTTGGGTCACATAACTCAGCCTCATCCCTGATAGTTACGTCCTCATACTGTGGGTGAATGTGTTTGAGTTTATGCAGCGCCTGCACTAGTTTAGTCCAGGTTACAGTCATCAGTAGTCAAATGGATGTGATTAGGGACTCTTTTCCTGGCCTCTTTATACATCACATTACCTTTATCCAAAACAAGGTCAAGATCTGCTCTGGTGAGGTTTTCATTCTCATGAAGGAATGCAAGAAAGGTTAGTGAGTTACAGGTACACTGCTGATTTCTGGATTTGCCATATTTACGAGAAGCCTGGCTGCGGGATGCACAGACATGTTCAGAAGGCTGATCTCCCAGGTTCACACAGTCTGCATGAGAAGGCCCTGCTACACATGACTCATCACTTTGACCTCTGGTTTACCTGCTGAGCATGAGAAGGCCCTGCTACACATGGCTCATCACTGTGACGTCCCCTCTTTACAATGTCAGCATAAGATACCTGTGGTACGCATGGCTCACTTTGACCTCCCTGTTTCACACTTGGATCATGAGATGCTGCAGTCATCTTTGCTTCTCCACTGCTCTGAGGACCAACACATTGTGCTTCTTCAGTTGTTGCACAGTGAATCTCATCTGACCTCTGCCAGCGCAGGATTTGAGCTTGGGACCTCTTACTCTTCCTTGGCATAGTTGTTGTGCTCGAAAACCACGGGTGTTAATCTTTTTCTTTTATTGTACACAATCAAGATATTACACACGCTATTAATGATAAACAATATACCAGTATGTAGTACTGTTACTTTTACACTAGCTGAGTAAACAAAAAATTATTGTGATCTGCAGTCAAAATAAACCTTTGGGTACAAACCTACACAGCTTCACACCAACAAAGTTCAGGAACTACACTTCTCTCCTTGTATAAATTAATATGGATTTTTACTTGTCGTATTTCTTATAATTGGTTTCAAAATAGATTACAAATCAATCTCTCATATAGACTAAGATAGATGACACCTCTATATAAATTGTTGTAGTACACCTAGTACTGTTCAAGATGTAATTTCAGTTCCTTTGGGTTTCTAATTGAATACACAAGGAAAGATTGTACTATGTAAAAAATACCCTTGTGAAACCTGTGGAAATGTATTCTATTTACAGTGAAATAGCTGTTATAGCAATTTAAGACACACTACAAAGGAGAAATGTTAATGCAAATGCTATTTATGTAAATATTTAAATTCCCACCACAGAATATAAAATCTAAATATTTTTCACAAATACTCCAATACACAACCAGTAGTCCAATATCAGCTATGAGCTGTCCTGACCTTAAACTGTATGCACTTACCAGCAGATAATAACTTTATGCTATGCTAGCTGTATTTTAAGTGTTTGATAAATATTGAGTGTATATATCAAGGTTTATATTCAAAATCAGGAACACAGTTGTTGTTGCAGTGTGATGACAGATGAGTGCTTCTGGTAGCTGAAGAACGTTGGGTCTGCAGGCAGGGGGACAGCCACTCCAAATAAATCCAGCTGCTCCTCACAGATGTCTGTACTTTTATTTCAGTATGTCAGGTTAAACAACAAAATACTTTTATACACAAAATAATTGAAACAGTGATGCAGTGCTATTACTTTTATATTAGCTGACTAAACAAAAGTATGAAGTGTGAAGATATGTGCAATCAAAACAAACCTTTGGGTACAAACCTACAGATCTCTGAAACAGCAGCAACAAAGTTCAGGAACAACTATAGTTCTTTTCTAGTATAAATATGGATTTTCACTCCAATTATTTCTTATGTATAATAACAAGAATTCAGTGTTATCTTTAATTATGCTCTTTGTGACCAGAAAATTTATTTATTTATTTTTTTTAAATTTAACAGATTCAATTTTGAATTAGTTTCTTTCTACAGTCCAATGTTTGTGATATTTTGTGAAGTGTAATTTTTTTTCAATTAGAACAAAATGTTTTTTCTCAGTCTTTCGAATTAATTTTTCAATTTAATGTTCAAACAAGTTTTGTGGAAAAGATTTCCCAAATAGTATATTTCAAATGCTTTGTCCAATTTGTAAAAACAGTTATATTATTCTATAAATATATTTCTTGCAAATTGGAGATCAAAAGATCTGTGAGACAAGAGAGTTTGTCCAAAAAGATAGATCAGGTACTGGTAACCTGAAGGAAATTAGGGATCAGGAGAGACAGAGAGCGTGAGAGAAGAGAGACTCTCAGAGTGGTGTTCAAACAGACAGGTTGTTGTAACCTTAGGTTTCAGAAGTCAGGGTTGTGTTCAACAAGGTTTGTTCAAAAAGGGTTGTGTTCAACAAGGTTTGTTCAAAAAGGGTTGTGTTCAACAAGGTTTGTTCAAAAAGGGTTGTTCAGCAAGGTTTTCAAAATTCAGATAGAGCGGGATAGAATTAGAGGGATAGAAAGATAGAATATCCAAAATTCAGATAGAGCGGGATAGAATTAGAGGGATAGAAAGATAGAATATCCAAAATTCAGATAGAGCGGGATAGAATTAGAGGGATAGAAAGATAGAATGTCCAAAATTAAAGGCAGAGCTGTAGATGGGAGAGGAAAGCTAGAGATGCCATAATTAAGATAGAGTGGATACAAGTGATAGGACAGAGAGCCAATTTGATAGAGGAGAGATGCTGGACAGCAGGACACCTGTAACACAAAATGGAAACATACATTAGACAGTTGTTTCAATATATAAGAAATCCAATTAAAGCTGGGGTAGGCAAAACCTTTCTCCTCTCTCTCTGCTGCCTTGTATCACTCCGCTAAGCCCCTCCCACCAAACCCACAACTTCGACCGGCAGCAGCAGATAGTTGGTTCCCCTGTGAAACCTCCTGCCTCATAGGGCTCACTCTCCACGGTGTGAGCCGTGGTCCCTCCCGCCACGACTTGTCTTCTCAAAGACGCCCCTCCAGCGCTTCGCGGCCGCAGAGCAGAGCGCCCCAGGCTTCAGAGGCAGCTGCAACGCCGTCCAGCAGCAGGAAGAGAGGCTAGTACACCATACACACACACACCACTGTCCCCCGTCAAAAGTTATTCCCTGTTTGTCATCAGGCCTCTTTACCACTCGTCGTTATGAGCGCCATGGCATCGAACATAATGAGCCTGAAGCTCCGTGTGGAGCCGGGACGTGTTGTTTTGTTCTATACGCCACTGCAGGCAAAGGAGGTGTTGGAAATTTCACAAATTTCAGGATTTTCCGCCATTAAATCAGACTTTCACCGTCTGAAGGGACATGCATGCGCAGCTGCTCTTGTAGCTTGGCCAATACGAACGCACCATCTCTCTGAAATAAGCTGTGATTGGCTAAAGTCTCCCGTCACGGGCTAGAGGGGGGGCTGAAGTAGAGGTCTGCTCTCAGACCACTTGAATTACAATATGCTGCATGGTTAATATGGCATTTTTACTCAATGACGGCAAAAGAAAACTGCCTACACAACCTTTAAGCAACTTCTACCCAACGCTCAAATGTCATTAAAATGTGTCTGCTTTGAATGTCTTCACATGAACAGAGTGTAAAATCATAAACTCCACCAAATACCCCTATTAATACTGCATTCCCAGTTATTTCTAGATTGATGTGAAACACTGGTCTCATGAAATGTATCTACTCAGTGGGGCTGTTTTAGAAGTGTTAGTGTTTCACCACCGCTTTATTAACTGTGTATAAGAAATCTTCATGGCACACTGTTAACTCAGTCTAACATTTCATTCATGTGTGTGAACTTACTGTTGAGTCACCACGGAGTCACCAACACTGGTGGCCAGCAGTAAGGTGGAGAGGAGGACGCCAGAAGCAGTGCAAAGAAGGGGAGAGAGAGAGAGATTTTCAGTTTCATTATACCAGACAAACAATTCACAACTCTTTTCAGTCATGTATTACCACAGTTATTATCAAAGTTTCTCAGATTTGTGGCTAGTGTAAGCTAAATATTCAGATTAATTCTAATGCCCATTGCCCCAAGTGACTTTGAGTGCACCTCTGGCAACAACCTGTCAGTGATGTCAAGGCAGGTGTTTTGTTTTGTGATGGCTAATGCTGACTTTGTTGTAAACAAGTCAAATTCAGGTCTTATTGCCTCTTACAATGCTCTTTACAACATACACAAAATAAAACATTTCCAGGTGTAGTTCACACTTGAATGGCATTTGAAAGAAACTGGGTGGCTTACAACCTGTGACACTCAAAATGTGTTCCAAGTAATTTAAACAAATGTGTACATTTTGATGTCAGGTTGGAACTAGGGTTGCTTTTTAGCGAATTCCAGAAAAAAGTAACATGGTCTGTTGTTAATTTCACTCTAGATCTTCCTATACTTACCACCACAGATGTCAATCAATGTTCTTCTCTTTTCCTGAGAGGAAACAAG
Organism: Macquaria ambigua; assembly: GCA_008360985.2. Taxonomy (NCBI): domain Eukaryota; kingdom Metazoa; phylum Chordata; class Actinopteri; order Centrarchiformes; family Percichthyidae; genus Macquaria; species Macquaria ambigua. Next base: position 27,477 of record VMKM01002459.1, read on the forward strand.
ATGTGAGTCTTTATCTTAAGTGTGTGCACATGCACATGGATTCACAAACTGACAGCTAGTGTGCAGTACAACTAGCAGGTCTATCATAAAAAAAAACAGCTTGGAAGCAAATTAACTTTATTTATGTACTGCATTAATACAATAATGGATTATTACTGGTACATATTAGCGTCACATTAGAGGATTTTTAGTTTTTTTAAATAATGAAAATAGTATAATGATCTAAATCCACATCATCCATAGTCTTCATTAGAAGGCAAATATAGCTCTTTATAAATGTTTTTTTTAATTATCAAGTTTGTTTAGTGTGTGTGGGGGGTCACCAGTAGTTCATAAAAGCATATGCATATGCAACAAGGTTGAAACTTGAATGCAACTAACTAGCTAACAAGTTACAGCCTGTTCAGTACGATTTAGCTAGCCAGATCGACACTTACCCAGCATTACAATACAAATAGAAAGCTAGTAAATGTACAGAGTGAATTGAGCCAGCATCCAATTAGGTGTAAATAACTATTTAAATGTGTGTTGTTATGCAGTGGTTTTATTGAGGGAGGTGTCCACTGTAGTTGGGGGGTTATGCGGTAAATTGCTACTTTTCGTGCCAGACGACATAGACGGAGGGACAGAGAAGCTAGCACATTAATGTAGAATTAGCTAACTTAACTCACAAGAAGTTCAGAGAGCCAGCAGGTTAGCCACCCTGCGTTGTTGTTTTACCGAGGACACCTCAACCTCGGGTTAGCTGTGCTGCGGCAAGGGAATAAATCTGAACTCCGTTGGGCTATCACTAACAACAGACACATCGCCTCCTCGTTGTTCCTCCTCCTAGTTACCCCGCAACGTTACACTATTATGGTGGTTGGATGAGTTAGTAAAAAGGCAAGGCTTATTTTGTGGAAACAAACCGTTCTCTATGGAATATTTCTCTTTATGTTCACTAAAAGTATCATTAGCAACAATGCTAGCGTTAGCTGCGCGAGCTTTGCTAGTTACAATTGAGCTAACGCTAAGTACACTATCTAAATATGTGGACTTTGTTATGCCACACAAACCACCTCTTTCTTCTTCCCCATATTGTGTGAACTCTGTATTAGTCATAACCTCATTGTGTGTCATTTAAAAACACCAAACTGTATTTATAATGTTTAGACCAGGGGTGCCCACACTGTTTTGGCTTGTGAGCTACTTTTAAAAAGTAGCTCAACATGATCTACCAACCAATAAAAAAAAAAAAAAAAAAAAAAATCCTATTGCTGAAAATACATAAAATGTACCTTGCATTACTACATGGACCCTGATTGGTTGATTTTATTTTGACACAATTAAAAATATATATACATATTGTATATTATTTTTATTCTTTTTCTTTGTAGCTTATTCATTCTATTTTTTAAATACCATGGATCATTTTCAATAATAGAATAACAAAACCTCCACAGCACAATACAGTTCGGGTCCCTACATTATTCTGATGACTTGCACTGAATGGAGTCAGCTAGAGTTGGATAATCCGGACAGTAGCTGCTGGTAGCTAGTCTCAAGCAGGCCTCCAAATGATCATCAGTCATGGTTGAACGGTATTTGGACTTGATAATCTTCATGTGGGAAAAGGCTGACTCACATAAATAAGTCGAGCCGAAAAATGCAGTAAATGAGGCAGCACATTTCCTCGTGTTTGGATGCTTTTCCTCCGTGAGTAAGTTCCAAAACTGTCCAGCATTTGCCCACGACTTCAACTGAATGTCAGCATGCAGTGACAAGATCTCATCCTCCAGTGCAGACAAGTTCATGTGAAACAGTGTTGCGATTTGAGGCCAGAGAATCGACCTCAGTGTCTTCTCCAAATGGAAAGCACATGAATGTAGCGATTGGGTCAAGTAAAGCAAAGTCTTGAAAGTGTTTGTCAAAGTCTGACCGGACATTTTCAATCTGCTCTGCGTAGCGTGCACTGTCAAGTTGCGCACGTTCCTTCACTTGCTTCTCCAGCTCAGATGCGATGTTTTGGAAGTTTCCAAAATCGTGGCGCTGCAGCTTTGAAGACAGCAGTTGTAGTTTTCGTTTGAAAGCATTAACTGAGCTCATCATGTCGACCACAGTTTTGTCTTTTCCTTGCAGTTCTAAATTAAGCTCATTCAACAAGTTGGTCAGATCTGTTAAAAATACCAAATCTAGCAGCCACTGGTTGTCATCAAGTTGTTTGTATTCTGCGTGTTTACTGTCGAGGAGAAACTCCCTTATCTCAGGTAGAAGCTCTCGAAATCTGCAAGAATTTGCCCCTACTCAGCCATCTGACGTCGGTGTGTAGCAAGAGGTCGGTGTGGTTGCAGTCAGCCTCCTCCAGATATGCACGAAACAGCCGTCTCTGAAGAGCTCTTGCCCGAATAGAACAGCCGATTTTCATTGACACATCCATGACCTCTTTCATGTTCAGGATTTTCGCACATAGTGCCTGTTGGTGTATTATGCAGTGATAGTTAAGGAAGTCTGGAAATGTGTCATCCTCCTTGCATTTGGCAATAAATCCATTAGAACGGCCCATCATCGCAGGCGCGCCATCGGTGGTGATTGACACTAACTTAGACATTGGGAGCTGGGTTTTGTCAACAAAGTTTTTGAATGTCTGAAAAATGTCCTCACCCCGAGTGTGTCCTTCCATTGGTAACATGGTTAATAGTTCCTCTTTCACTGTCATGTCTTTGAAAACCATCCTAATGAAAATGCACACTTGCGCTGTATCGCTTAGGTCCATGGACTCGTCTAGCTGCAGTGAGAAACACTCGCAGTCTGCTATGTCCTTCCAAAGTTGCTGTGTCAAATCAGCCATCAACTGGCAAACAGCAGTTTTCTACAGACACTAAGCCTGAAAACACTGACGGCTGGGCTGCTGGGGCGGCTGACGGCTGGGCTGCTGGGGCGGCTGCGGCTGACGGCTGGGCTGCTGGGGCACCTGTGGCACCTGCGGCTGAGATGGATAGCTGGGCTGCTGGGGCACCTGCGGCTGAGATGGACAGCTAGGCAGCTGGGACACCTGAGGCGGATAGCTAGGCTGAGGCTGCGGTGGCTGAGGCGGCTGGCAGCTAGGCAGCTGGGGCACCTGAGGCGGATAGCTAGGTTGAGATGGATAGCTGGGCTGCTGGGGCACCTGCGGCTGACAGCTAGGCGGCTGAGGCACCGGCGGCTGAGGCTGAGATGGATAGCTGGGCTGCTGGGGCACCTGAGGCTGAGATGGATAGCTGGGCTGCTGGGGCACCTGCGGCTGAGGCTGAGAGCTAGGCTGCTGTGGCTGAGGCTGCTGCGGCACCTGCGGCTGAAAGCTAGGCTGCTGGGGCACCTGCGGCTGAGAGTTAGGCTGCTGGGGCACCTGCGGCTGAGAGCTAGGCTGCTGGGGGGGGGGGCAGCAGTTTTCTACAGACACTAAGCCTGAAAACACTTAACAACGGCCTAAAAACACCCCTCAAACTCCTGCTTCTACCGCACAAACCATACGTCCAAAGTAAGGATATCACTGGAAAGACGAGAACCTTCCGAACGCAGTGATGTAGATTTGACGTTTGTGGCGTTAGAAATGCGGATACGGCAGCGAGTTAGAAATGTGAGTGTAAAGACAAAAGGAGAGATTTTCTGGTGAAAGTTATAATGGATCTCTATGGGGAGCTCGCCCGGGAGGCTGGGCTTTGAGGCTCGCTGTGGCGAAACTGTAGCTCTGAAAAAATTCTAAAAAAATACTGGAGGAAGCAAAACAAATTTTCCTACATTCTGATGCTAAATTGAAGTCTGTAGAGTGAATATTGTGGACGATAGAGCAGTTTTAGGAGGAGTTTGTCAGGCGGCTGTGCAGTCTCCTCTCACTCTAAATTCTTTCCCATCACTCTAGCCGACCACATACACAATCATTGGAAACTTCTGCGTGTATTATTGCGATTTGCCGAAACCGTGGGACCAATCTCTGAGAAAAAGTCATAGCATAAATGTCCTTAAAAAGCAGAACATTTTGATAGTTGAATGGTTTTTGTAGCTGAAAGTATGCAGAAGTTGTAAGTGCTGAAAGTTGCAGAAGATTTGAAGGTTGCTTCAATGCATTCCCTATGTGAAAAATCTAAAACTAAAAGCTTAATATTTTAACACATGCCATTAAAGAGCTGAACATTTTGATAGTTGAATGGTTTCTGTAGCTCAAAGTATGAAGGAGTTGAAACGTTGCGAAAAATGTACGGAAGAAGAAAAAACAGGATAACATGCTGAGTCAGCATTCACACTAATAACGGTAATAGCAGCAGTGGGTGTAGAATAGGAACACGGGGGCAGCAGGTGGCCTGCAACCATAGATCCAGACTATACAGCTCCAGAGGCAGAAATACCTGCAGAAATCAACAGAAGGAGAGAGAGAGAGGAGAGAAAGCACACAACTACAGGAAGAAGATGAGTTAGTAACAAGCATTGATGGGATATGAGTGTGTACAGATGGAGAGGGAGAGGAGGAGAGAGGAGCTCAGTGCATCCTAAGAAGTCTCCCGGCAGTCTAGGCCTATAGCAGCATAACTAAGGGGTGGCTCAGGGGTCACCTGAGTCAGCCCTACTATAAGCTTTATCAAAGAGGAAAGTCTTAAGCCTACTCTTAAATGTGAGGAGGGTGTCTGCCTCCCGTACACAAACTGGGAGCTGGTTCCACAGGATAGGAGCTTGATAGCTGAAGGCTCTGGCTCCCATTCTACTTTTGGAGACTCTAGGAACCACAAGGAACCCTGCATTTTGGGAGCGCAGTGCTTGAGTGGGGTAATAGGGGTTGTGTACATTGCCAGCGAGTATTCCAAAAACTACAAGCAAGGGCATCATTTTACATCATAGCCTACATCTCTTTAAGTGAGCATAGTAATGTAGTCTGCCCAATGTTGCTGCCCAATTTTGTTCAATTTATCTTACCCTTTCTGGCACTGTGCCTCATGTGGCTCTGCTTCTTGAAAGGTTGTTCCCACCACCAAATACAACATAATACCCAGCTCAGATCTTGACTTAATTAATCATATATTCCAAATTGTGAGGGTCAAAAAGACGTTCTGTTCCTTCAGGGCAACGGTATGCAGTAGAGGATTAATATTTTACAGACAAAATATGTGCTGTGAATTAAAACTTTATTTTTGTCAAAATTTAAAGTTCATACATTCATCTAATTCATCTACAATTTGTCCATTAACAAATTAAATGTACATAAATAGGAAAATATTATATTTTTATTAGGGATAAAGTTTACAGTAGTGTTTTTTTCAATTCTACAGTCAGTTCTTACTGTGCTATCAACAAATATAGATAGATAATAAAATTTCATTGAATAATTAATACAGTAGGCGTACATATCCAGGTCAAAAGAAGGTACAAATTTGGGGAAGTCTGCACTGAAAGACTTGACAAATACTAGGCCTCACATTACTGTATGGGTCACTAGTGCTAAGTGCTGTGCTGAGGTAAGTTTTTACAATTGTATAGTTTACAATTACTATAATGCCACCATCAGGAAAAAGCTCCCAGAAATTCATTCATCATCATTTTGGATGAGATTGGACCATTACGCAAAGGGTGTTATTGTCATTCATGAAAAGACTGTTTGGCAAAAGAAATAAGAAGAAAATGAAAATGCAATAGTATAAACATCTCTGGCAGCTACAAAGCGAGAGGTGAGAGGGAAGGGGCCTATCCAGAGCCAAAAACCTGCCTTTCGGTTAGGTGACAAGGAAGCATACAATAGCACTATATATACAGTGTATATATATAGACCACAGCCTTCAAATTACAAAAAAACAGGATTAGGCTAGAATGAGCAAAAATAAAGGCCATCTGTAAGAAACTGAGTTACTACTGCACATTGCATTGTGGAAGGGTACAAAATCATATATTAACTTGTCAAATCATAATTTCCATTAACTAACCAGTGATTAACAAAAAAAAAAACAAAAAAAAAAAGAACAGTTAAGCAAACGCAAGTGGAAATAAGTTCTGTTAAAAAGAAATGTGATTCCAGCTTGACACTGAACCTCAGGTTTTACCCAGTACTTATTTGGACATCCTTCTTTAAATATACTGGTAAAAGACTTTATTGTCTTAATATTGTAGGAATATGATAGATCATGAAAATTGGCAAACTGACATTTCTGGGTTATAAGGTGGGATATTTCTTTTTTTGTTTTTCTTTTTTTTTTTTCAAAATTGTAATCAAAAAAATGTTTTTAATTACTATTTATTTTCCCTTCTTTCTCTCCGGATGTTTATTTGTTGCATCAATTGTTGTTGTTGACATATGCAAACTTTGAGAAGGGGTGGATACAGCTTTGTTTTAAGAGGCTGCAATTTAACACCTCACTGTGACAATAATCACAAACAAGCCTTTTAAGTACAGACAAATGGAAATGTAGCTACAACATGGATTATAGCTAGCTTATCCTTCTATGTACTGTGGATGACTATCAGGTCTCCTGCATTAAGTTCACCTAAAATGTTTATAGAATGATCTTTCCAGACACAATGTCTTGATATAGAGATACAGTCAGGAGAATATAGTCCTTCTGAGAGACATCTAAGAAATACAGAGGATCCTGGGTGATGTCCGGATTAAAACCCTCCTGGACCAGCTTCACCTTCTGCTGCTTGAAAGTCTCTGTCACATCCACAGAGGTCTGAAAACACAGGCAGGGATACAAATGAACAAAATAACTTTACACTTAAAAATACATACTTAAGTTAATGAATACCTGCATGACTTACCTGTATTCTGAGAAACCACGGCCAGGCATATGCAGGAAGTGTTTTTACTAAATGGTTGTAGAATTTTGTTCCATTTAATTTGTGATTCTGTTTTAAGACGATAGCAGCCATACCTGCTCGACCTTCATATCCTGCATACACAGATTGGAAAAAGTCACCAAGTCATACTAAATGAACAAGAGCAAACTAACCACAGTACCTCCATTGTCTTGCTTTAATTTGTCTATGATATATACGACTATGGAGGCCCTGAGGTGCAACATGCAATAGTGCAAAGTGGAAGGAGCTGCTCTTTCTAGATGTATTTTCCCCCACTGTAAAAAATACTTTTGATGATTTTCTTTTGATCATATCTTCAGTGTTTCTTATTATAGTAATAAAGGAGTCTCCTGAAAAATGTAACCTACTACAGGCTCATGTTACTGCCATCAGTTTGAATTATTTCAACTTTGTTTCTGAGAAACCAGTTTTTTTTCAGTTTGGGATGGTGAATGGCTCTATATACTACAAATTTGATCTTGGGACCTTTTAGCAAGAAACCTGGCTCAACTTCGTCATCGTCTCACTTGAAACAACACCCCCTACCAAAGCAGCCCCTTACATTGGCTGTGCTCCATTTGTTGCCGTGTTTTTACATAGCGGCAAGGGTGGGAAAACCCGATTAAATGGTGTGCAGGCAGCATATGAGGCCATAGGTATGGTCAGCTGATGCTCAAACAGCAGCAGATGGTGGAGATACTGTAATAAACATTAATTCAATATTTTTACAGCTTCTAAAGGTGTTAGCAAAGACACTACAGAACCTTTTCCATTTGGATTCAGCCATGACAAGCCATGTGAAAAATATACTATATGTGATACTGTTGGAACACATGGTATTTTGTTTACACGCCTCACAGAGCTGTCGATTCAGGTCGGCATAAGTTGGCATGTGCCATTTTGTGTGTCAAATTCAAATGGGGTGGAAACCATGCACAACCGGCCATCGTGCCGGTTGGGTTTTGGAGCGCACCCATTGTTTATCGCAGGGCTATTTTCGGTCTGAATGCCCACTTATAGCAATCCTAAAGTTAAGCTATAGCTAATATGAGATTTCAGCTGTCTGAATTAGACAAATAAAGTGGGTATCTTCCAAAGTTAAAGGTATTTTTAGTATAAAACTTCCTCTTGCGTTTCCTTAGTGAGTTGCAGCAGATGGATATCCTGGTAGTCGACAAAACTACAAAACACCAGCAATAAACCTATAAGAGACTACCAGGACAAAGATACTCACTTGATTTATCTAATTCAGACAGCTGAAGTTTATTGGCTTCATATAACCTACAGCTAAACTTTAGAATTAGTTTTTGCTTTTACTTCCAGAACCCTGCGATGCCCGAAATAACTTCACCTACGTCACAACTCTATTATACCAAAATGAAAAAAAATCTGTACCAAAATGAACAAAATCAAAAACACATTCACAAATCAGACACTCTTGTTGTGCACCACAGGGCAACTATAGACTATGGAGTATTATAAATCACAGTGTAGCACTTCCACATGCCTGGTATGGTGACTCCGTAGACGTTGGCCTCCTGGATAAAATCAAGAAGACCTACAACCTCTGACACCTCTGTGGTGGAAACATTCTCTCCTTTCCACCTGTAGGACACAAGGTTAGATACAGTTCAACCTGCAATAACTGATGTTCTTTAAACATACAAATATCGTCAAAAATCTACATTAGCTTTTTTATTACAATGAATATTATCTTCAGTTCTTGTATAATAACCATCATATCAACAGCGGCGTGTCTTTGCAATAATCACATTTTTGTACCATCAACCTTTTTGGATACCAGAGGATGCTGTTGTACTCATTTACAAATACATGATTTGGGCATAGGTCATCTCATCTAGAGTGGAATACATTAGTGTCATTTTGCTTCCTCATGCCACATAATAGCTATGTGAGATTATATGATGCATACATGACAGATTATAAAATGGTATGAGCAATACACAAAGCCAAAGGGAGAGAGAGCCTGCCTGACCAAAGGAGGAGGTCAGGAGCTCCTCACTGATACTGTAGCAACTTTAAAAATGATTAGTTGATGATTTAGGGGGCAGACACAAGAGTTGTATGCTTCTTTTCTTTTCTCTTTTTATTCTTGTTCAGTTTTTCACATTTTTGCTTCAGCAAAGTTGGTCCAACCATCATGTGACACATATGTGAGGGAATGTGTCTCTGTGGGTCTTTTATTGGGGCAGTTCTTTGACAAAGTTGACCTTCACCTGGGGTGCTTCTCATTTGTCTTATTGTTAATTTCTCCTCGCTCCTCAGGTGACTCGAAAATGAATCTGATCAACCATTATTAAGAACGTCTCACTTTCTTTATTTCAGCTCAGAAAGTACGGAGGCTTCCTAGAGGAGGCTTGACCATCTAGTTAAAATTGTTAGATATGGACTTCTGGTTTTGGTGATGTAGGTGGGACGTGGATTGAGTGTCTCTTGTTTTATTATCTATTTCTACCATTAATAAAATATTATTACTATTAAAAAACTACATTGTATTTAGCCAACAAAGTCTTGAGAAGCGCCCTGACTATAAGATGAGCAACTCAAAACAAAAGCAAACTACCTCACAAGCTCCAACAACATGAGCTAACACAAGCTTACCCAAAAAAGTAGTTACAATGGCCGCCTCAGCAATCATCCACCTCCGTAGATTCACTTTCGAACAAATAAATGCGTTCCAGAGCCGCCTCGACCACACAGAAGCATTGGCTGGTGAAAACTTTGAAAGACTAACCACAGCTGAAGCCACCATAAAATCGATGCAGACACAGAATAATTCACTCCTGGACCACCTCGATGACCTGGAGAATAGGTCCCGTAGGGCCAACCCTCGAACTGTAAACATCCCTGAGGGCAGCGAAAATGGCCGGGACCCAGTCAATTCATGTCTGAGCTGCTGAGGGAGGGCATGGCCACTGATGTGTTCCCGAAGCCCCTGAAACTTATACGTGATATGTTTTCATCATTATCCAGAGAAGGAACGAGCCTTGCACTGGGCAATATATCGATGGAATTTAGTGCCCTTTCTAATAAGTTTAAGCTACCCCCGTCAAACCTATTTCGCCATTTCCACATCCGGGAATGTGTTTGATTTCCAAACTTGCTGTCAAAGACAAGGTTGGATACCATTTTTCAATTTCCCCACATCCAAAAGGGTCTAATTTCCTATCTGCTTGATATCATTATATCCCTTAGAAATACGACACTGAAGAACTAGGGTTCGAGATACCCGAGAAGACCTGTGACAGTGCTCTAGATAAAATGAATGGCACGTCTACATGTGCATGCCTGAGCTTAATGCAGTTCAAAGTCCCACACCATATCCATTTCTCTAAGGCCTATCTCAAATATAGTCAAGTGTTGTGACCAATGTCATACTGCAAAGGCAGACTTGGCTCACATGTTCACTGCTCTAAACTAGCAAGATTTTGGGCTGCTGTGTTCGGAACCCTTCATAATAATGACCACTTTTGTCTGGCTAAGAGTTGTGGTGGTTATGGCCTGGCCCCGTGGAGTGGGCACAGATTCATAATGCAATCAAGCAGAAAATGTGTCTTATTGTAATTTTTGTTGTTGTTGTTTTGTTTTATTTGTATTTCTTTGTTGTTTTTTGTTTTGGTTTCTTTCTGTATACCCAACTCCATTCATTATTTTGTGATTGAGTGTATTTATTTTTATTTAACAGTTTTATTGAAAGTCGAGAGAAAGTGTCATTAGACTTTATTTAGAACATGCCATCACTGCTGCCTGTTGTCTTGATTTGAGCTATTCAATTTCCCTAACATATTTAGGCTACTTGATTATTCCTACAAATTGTCAAATATTCTTACCATAACCTGAATAATTTGCTGATGAAAAATGCATTTGCATTGCAGGATAGGTTAGATTCACCTTTTTTCAAGTCTGTGTCAAGCACTGTAGGTCCCTTCAATTCTCCCTCCCGTCCACACTGGTCAGGTTTGTTGTGCATGTGTAAATGTTTGTCAAACAGCTACTTTTAAGAAACAACATGCAGAAACTAATATTTGATGTTCTGTTTTGTTGTGTGGGATGACATCAACATAAAGTAGCCTAACTGTGCGACCTTATTACTATTAGGACAGAATGTCATATGTGTTCAAATGAGTCCAAGGGAACAAGGGAGAGCAGTTAAAGATGCAACTGAGGGAAACAAGGAGACAACAAAGACAAATGAGAAGCAGCCGTAGTATTAATATGTGACCTGTATCTGGATATCTTATCTGGATCAGAAAAAACTTGTGTTAACGCAGGTGTAAATGCACACAAACAGCTGTTCTGACTAAAACTGAAGCATATCTGTTCTGTCAAATGTGCACGAGACAGACGACTGAAACATGTCAGGTGTAGCAGTGTGTTGGATGTTGAATGATATCAGTTAGATAACATTGGTAAAGGGTTTCTATTCAATATGACACCAACAAAACATTTCAGTTCTGTAGCCTCATTCTCAACAAACTGAAACACAAATATCTTAGCAAGGTTGCGTTAGCACAGTTTAAATTATACAAACAGTAACGGTACCTGAAGGTGTCTCCGATGCGGTCACGGAAGTAAAGAAAGTCCCTGTGATCGTGGAGCAGGAGGTCTCCAGTGTTGAAATAGGCGTCCCCAGCTTTGAACACATCCCGAAGCAGCTTCTTCTCAGACTGGACCTTGTTCCCAGCGTAGCCCAGGAACTGGTTCATAGCTGTCAGGGGTGCTACCAGGATCCCTGCCTCTCCTGTGCACAGAAACAGGAGGCACATTTAGTGGACACAGGAGCTCTGTACATGCAGCTATGTACTACAGACTGAATGACTTTCATGTTAAAGGACTTGGCATGTGATTCAAATACCTATTTGTGCTTGTATACATCTTCCAGAGTCTGTTCGGACTGGCTCGTATGTTAGTGGATCATATCTCAGGAGCTCAAAGGGCATAGAAAGCTGAAAAAGAAGGAATGACAAGTTAGTTGTTACTTGATGAGCTACTGTCTGCCTAATAGGTTATATTACCAGGGATGGCTTTCAGTAATTAAAAACGTTCATCAATCATTGTTACATAACAATATAGTCAGTAATTTATCTATATACAACATTTCATCTTATACATCCACATTCATTAAACTGTACAGCACACTGCTTCCATTGTATATATTGTAGACATTCTGAGACATTTATCACTCTCAATTTTTTTTGCTTTTTATAATGTTCCCCTATAATGTTACTTTATATCTATGTTGCCATTATTCTTATTAGCTTATTGTTGTTGTAAGCATTTCACTGCACACTGTACTTGTACGATTGAGTATGTGATAAATAAAATTTGAATTTGATGTGAAATTTAATTTAATCAGTATTTATTACATTAACAATGAATAAAATTACTTTGTATAATATGATGATGCTCTATGGAGCTTTTCAGCTCACTGTTTTGGTTTTACAGCCCACAACTGTACTGCTTTGATTCAGTTCCTGGTTTCCAATAGCAGCAGGCAGCTGTTTTCAGTGAAAAAGCTCTGATAGACCCACTGTACATTACCTGCTCAGCACGAAACAGCAGACAGACAGTTAGGGACTAGCTGGTGAGTGTTTTCTTGTTTGGCAGCAGGACTGCTTCAAAGCCCTCTTCAATTTAAATTATATTCCCTGGGATTTTTAGACACTTTCATCCAATTCAACTGGATATTTTTGAGTGATAATTTTCCACATTAACAACATTCTTTTAGTTATAGATGTCAGAGATTTTACTATAAGTGGATCTTCATAGTCCTGCCCTATTCAGATGAAAAAAAACAGCACCTGTCTACTTTCTGAGCACGTCAGACACTGAAGAGGGCTCGACTACTTACACTCACCAAAGGCTACTATTGTGTTCACTGAGGAGGTACATGTTGATCAGACACAAGTACATTTAGCGCAGAAAATTTGTCAGAGGTCAGAAGTATGTGATCCAGGAAAAAACATCTTTGAGAAGGAGATTATGCTTCAATCAGTACTAAAAGACATGCTGGATCAACAGAAGGAGTTTTATGAGCAAATAAAATGCAAGAATCATACTTGAGTATCTTCATAAAATCAGTGATGGTTTCTGCAAATATGAAAATTGATAGCCTTGTAAAAGAAATCCAAATCTTGAAAACCAGTTTGGACTTTTCACATATAGAATTAATCTCAATACAAACAATGAAAACTTAAATAAATGGAAAGGCTACTCTCGAGTTCAGCTACTGTTTAAGAACCTGTCAACAGCTTGGACTACCTTGTAAACCAGACTATAAGAAACAATGTTATTACTGTGGGTCTGAAAACAGTTCAGAAACATAGACTGGCACAGAACACAAATTCCAGGAACTCCAACAAACAGAATTTAAGTTGCTTCCCAAAACCAAGGCTGGTTGTAGTAAAGCTGCTTAAATTCAAAGACAAGCAACTGATACGTCTATCTACATCAGTGAGGACTACTCTGAACAACTATGCAAAGACAAAACAGCTGAGCTGGTTCCAGTCATGAAAGCTGTAAGAGCTGGAGGAGATGTAATCAGCTTTGATAGACTCATTGTGAGGAAAAAAAGAGGAGAAATCACAGCAGGGAATGAATGTCACTCAAATCTCAATCAGTCTCTTTGTTGTAATATGTTTTAACTGTTCAGTGGCTTAACAATATATAATTAACACCACATGTAATATACATAAACCCATTATCCAATCATATTTAATCTCTTAGTTCTAATATAGAGTTGGACCCATCAGCCTCTGAAGGCTTCAATATCAATATGACATGGGGCCAATCAGTATCATCCTTTATAAAGCATCAGGGCTATGTAGATGACAAAGTAGAAAACGTTATCTATTGATGCCCAAATAACATTTGGATGGAATTACAATATTTTAGCAAGGCATGTAGGTAATGGATCTTTTTTAATCACAACAAAACAAAATTTCAAATGGCTTCATTATCTTCAACTGAGGTACTCCCAATTTTGTATGGGTCAAGCCCAAAAAACACTTAATCCTACATTTCCCATAATGCAAGCAATAGCATCTTTTCATTAGACCCACCCTGCCTGGTAAATTACCACTTGTTTCAAACTGATAGCCATTACTAGTAAACAAACCTTTCTGTGTAAAATTGGTGGGGAAATTTTAAAAATGGGGAAAAGATGTTTCCAACATGACAAAGCAGTAATCTAAATTAATATATTGTATGGCACGGTCCAGTTCCAGAAGAAACATTACTAAATGTTTGATATTTACCTTGTTGAAATAGCTTGCCCTCCCAATCGGTCCAATCTCATCTGTGTAGTTGAGGAAGCCGATGCTGGCCTCAGTCAAGCCGTAACCCTCTCTGATCTTGATCCTACCAAAGCGTTTGACAAACTCCTTCCAAACATCTGACCTGAGACCACTTCCTGCTGCCAACCGAACAGTGTGAGCTCTCTCCTCTGGAACCTGGAGGCAGGATAAGACTTGGATTAAAGAGCAGTATTTCACTTTTTAAAGGAACACTCCTACTTTTTTGGAAATATGCTTATGTACTGGCTTGTCCAGAGTCACTTGAGAAGATTAATGTCACATGCATCTCTGTGTGTCCTGTACAGGGATGTCTGGGATGGGTTTAGCTTAGCTTTGCACAAAGACTGGAAGCAGTAGGAAACTGCTTGTAAAAGTGGAGAAAATGGCTGTAGATATTCATTGCTGAGGGGCAGACAATACTAAGGCACCGATGCTTGTTTCACCCCTTGAAGTGCAAATGTTGTGTCAATAGATCAATGGTTTAACAGTTTTTAAAATTTGGATGCTAAACTACACTATATCTAATGTTCAACAGTGACACATGTTGGGATAAGAAGAGAGAACAGTAATTGTCAAGTATGGCGAGTACAACTAGAAAGAGATGGTCAAAAATATGGGAACATTTCCACCTGATACTACCCAATAAGGTAGAGAATAGGCTACTCTTTTGATGAGGAATGTTTTATGTGCCATTGATAGGATGTCAGTATCAATCAATAAAGTCCCAGGTATACTGCATGTCAGTTGGTTTTGCAAGTTGATTAATTGCAATGTGTTAGGGAATTTGCACCACTAAAGTAAAATACCAACTAAGGCAGGTACTGCATTGTTACCTAATGCTGGTCCTGTCTTGCAATCTTGCAAATTTTGTGCTGTATTATTTCAGTTTATATTTAGTTTTATAAAGAATGTTGTACTTAATCAAATTGCCACAGATTACACAAGCTGGTGTTGTAGTGCTATGGCTCCTCTTGAAAGGCTGCAATCATTTCTGCAAACCACCAGATGTCACCTGGTGAAGGAAGAAATCTTCATAAGGCTACATCCACCCTTCACAAATATTCATGGTCCCCTGAGAATTAATCTTTTCAATGACTCTGTGTCACCCAGAATGACAGCTGGCACACCCAGATGTCATGATGAAAATGTTTGCTCAATAGCCAGTTGTTGTTGTGTCTGAACAGCAGACATCACATGTATGTCCACTCAGAGCGCTTGAAAATCGGTGGTTATTCAAACAGCCTACACTTCATAAGGAGGGTGGGTCAGCACTAAGGGTGCTCAGATCGATCTGCCACCAATTGTTATCAGCCGACATTCGTTCTAAATAGTTTGATAGGTGGTCTCTATAAAAGCCGCTCAGATGACACAAAACACGCAAGACAATTTCTCTATGCACCGCTAAAATTGCTTCACCGGTTCGGCAGTTGTACCAGGTTTCTGAAAAAGACAATAAATGTGGTATGTTCCAAGGAAATCCCTCGAGTTCCAAGGAAGGTGTGTTCCAAGGAAATCCTTCGTGGAGGAATGCAACGAGAAAATTTCAACACCACGAACCTTATCATACATTTGAAGGTTTGTTTTCAAAGCTAGCTAGCACTAAGGCAGAGAGAGTGGGATCGTGACCATGAGCTTTTCCTAAACCTAACCAAGTAGTTTTGGTGCCTAAACCTAACCAAACT
The DNA here is from genome assembly GCA_008360985.2 of Macquaria ambigua. Taxonomy (NCBI): domain Eukaryota; kingdom Metazoa; phylum Chordata; class Actinopteri; order Centrarchiformes; family Percichthyidae; genus Macquaria; species Macquaria ambigua. The sequence goes on from VMKM01002459.1 coordinate 43,270, forward strand.
GCGACCACTTCACAACGTTAACCACATGTTTATTATTGTTACCATGACGACGAAGGTCCAGTACGCCTATATATGTCGTTTTGGGAGTCATTAGCAAACAACCTATTCTGTCGTTTTTGGAGTCATATCTCTGGAATGCAGGATAGGTTATGTTTATTTTGAACATACCTAACTAAACGGTGGTTTAGCTTCATCACTGTGCTTCAGCAGTTTCTCTGAGGCACAGATTTGTACCATCCACTATGATCATAATATCATTATTATTGACTATAATGAACAGTGCAGCCTCTAGAGGCTGCTACAGTGTCCTTAAACTTCTAGTCAAATGTTATAATTTAGGATGAAGTTTTAAATGTTGTCAGTCTTACCGTGGGATGGTTGACCAGGTATCGACAGAGCTCTCCTATGTATTGCACCACAGTCACATTGTGTTTCACACAGTCCTTCCAAAACTGACTGGCAGAAAACTTCTTTTTTAACACACATGTTGCACCTGTGATCCAAAGGAGAATATAGACAGTAAGTAGTGTAAGACAATATACTGCTAAAAACTCTTTTTGATATATACATGTCCAACAATGTCATACAAATTATTTATAGCTGGAGCTGTAGTGAGAAATTTCCTCTGCTTTGTTTCAGCCTTTTCTCCTGGTATGTGCGGAAGGGAGAATTCCTTATAGGCCTATAAAAAGGATATCCGTCGTCATGATGGTTTCCTCCAGCATTTGCCTTGGACCTTTTAAAGTACTGAATAAAAATGGCAAATCTTCCAGGAATTGTGTATGTTTGTCAGGATCATTTGCTGCCACAAGGAAAACACAGCTAGGTGAAGGTCCAACCAACTAAATCTAACTATAAAGGAAGGAATCTCTGTCTTTCTGTATGTCTGTCCTTCGATTATCTCGACAACTGCTGAACTGGCATGCGTTCCGAACGGGCTCTGCACTAGTAATTATAAAAAGGAAGCAACCCTAGAAACTGCAGGGACAAAATCTAAACTTTGTTTTAGCACTGTCTCATAGTTAGGCCTGACGATGTCCAACTGTAAAAGCTCAGCTGTCAGAAACAAGGTATATTTTGCAGTTATAATCATTAAAGTGACTGTATAGTTCAACATTTTGGAAAAAACACTAATTTTCTTTCTTTCCAAGAGTGAGATGAGAAAATTGATAGCTGTGTGTTAAGTGGCGAGCTGGAGTCAGGACATGGTTAGTCTATCTTAGCACAAAGACTGTAAGCAGGGGGAAACAGCTAGCCTGGCTCTGTCCAATGTGTACACAAACAGAAATCTAAAACCAACAATTTGTGGCTTTAGGGGGGTTACATGCTTGAACTATTTGTTGGCGAACAATGGCCAGGTGCAGTGACTTTTATAAGGTTGTTAGGCAAGCAGCGCTAAGTTCAGGCCAAACAGATAAATTGTTGTTTGTCAAGAGTTCTTTCAAACTGGAAATTATATATTGGGAGATTATTTGGAAATTGCAGATATGTGTAGTAAAGCATTACAGTAAAAAGAAAAGAGTAGCATTCCTTCTTCAGCTTCAGAGACTTTGGAGGAGAAATGACATGGACAAATCAATAAATATATGTTGATGCTCCCTCTGCTTGTCTTGGCCCGCGTGCTGCTCTGTTTCCTATCTTATCTATAGTCAGAGGCGGAACGCGATGCAGTGCGCCGGTGGACACTGGGGGTAAGTGAGTGCCCTTCCTACTCCAAAGGCTGAGTTTAAATTCTACATTGACTGAAGTACAGCTGCTCTTACCAAGGTGTATGCATCCACCGATCCCTAACAGGGAAGCAGACATGTGGTAAAGAGGAAGAGTGATGTAGATGATGTCATCAGATGTGGCTCCACACATTTTAAAGAAGGCCATACTCCCAATGGCTTTCAGATGACCAACACGGGCTGCCTTGGAGAGACCTGGAAGAGAATGGCACCAGTTATTGCAGAAATAGTGCACACATCCGTGGTTCTAACCTCAAATTTTTATTTAGAACACTCTTACCGCACTTCATACCAGTTTTTTAATCAGTGTGTGGCCGAACTGCAATATGCTAAACAAATTCAATGGACATGTAATATTTTAGCTTAGAAGTTGCTTTATTTTGAGGATATTAAGCATTATGGCCATTTAGTGGCTTTTCTGGAGCTTTCAATCATGAGATCTTCCTCATCTGCTGCTTCATCTTAAAGTGCTGTATAATTCCATGACAACTGGGCAAACTCCATCTGCTGAGTTTGCCCATGTGATTTAAATCTCCAGAACAGCTACTAAATGGACCTTGTGGCGAGATTGTTTTGTCAAGGTCAAGAATGAACTTTGAAGCTCAGCTATTAAGCCAACATGGACAAAGTGATAATAGTAATGAAAACGTGTTTACACATGGATTCCTTTTAAACAATATACTGCATAACAACAAGACATTTTCATTTAAGTTATTTTATGTTTTGCATGATACAGGTGTAATGAGGGAGCTGGATGATGCTGTTACAATTGAAGCCTGTGCTTAAAATATTCCCGTCTGTGTGTGCGCAGAGGAGGATTGCTGTACAGTTCATACACATTGGTCTGGTTTTTAATCAGATTTTTTACTTTAACAAAGCAGTGTGCCTGGATTTTGTTAGGGATTCCTCTGCATCACTTATGGACACTATTATTACTACCTGTGCAGCAGGAGCTCCTGCTTTGTGTTTGATTACTGTCAGATCCAAGTAGAGCTTCCTCCATTGTTTTTTATACTTCCAATCATGTCTCTACTGGTAGCTTATATGTGATTTTTGTAGGTTATGTAATGACTGGAGAAATACAACTCTCATGCAGTACCTGTGGTGCCTGAAGTGAAAATGAAGAGAAAGTTGGACATCAAGTCAACTTTAGGAAGGTCACTTAAGGTTTCTCCAGATATGTGTTCCACCTTATCTAGTAAACTGCTGAAATCCTTGGAGGGTGATGTGTGATCCACTACCCACACAGTCATGTTGTCCCTCTTCAGATCAGACAGCACCTCCTCCACCAAACACACCAAATCTGGATAAACAGACACAATGGGTTATTTCACTGCTGCTTCATCAGACAGAGTCAAGGCCAGTAAACAAACATGTACAAAGAGCTGTTCATTCCACTGTCATTTTAGAGGCTGTAGTTTGTGGTGTTGTATCAGACTGAATTATGGTGTTCCTGTTATTTTGTCCTCCCCTAGACACAGATGTTATTATGTATGCGAGGTTGCAGTCAAGATAACACCTTCCATGATAATTTAGAGACCATGACATTGAAAGAACTTAGGTAAAAAGTCAATATAATCATATCCTTCTGATTCAGGGCTGCATATAATTCAAATACATGGGTGTGTTGATTGATGGGAGAAGTCATGGCATAGTACTTTCCTCTCTACCTCTCAACTATCAGTACGCATTTGACATGTTAGGAAACATCCATCAGCAGGACCTGACTTAAAAAATATAAACTTTTACAGTGCACTAAATGGAATAGAAATCCTGTATTTTCATTATATTACAGGATACAATGAAATTAGGAGCACTATTCCTGATCAGTGCGTTAACAGACAAGGGAAACGAAACAAAACAACCTCAGCAAAACAATCCACCACAGCCAACAACACAGTTTCTAAAATAATAAATAAAATAAATAAATAAATAAATACAATGTAATTGTTCCTAGAATATTAACAATTAAATTGTAATTGTTCCTAGAATAGGTGTACTTATTGCACTAGAATAACTGTAATTATTACAGTAGTATTGTTAATTATGCACAAGTATGATGTTATTATTGCAGTCGAATAAATGTAATTTTTGCACTAGATCAATGAGAGCCATGAGCAGCTGCGTCCATGTGCACCACCATCATCATCATCATGATGCAAGGATAAAGGACAGTTGCAATCTCCAGATAAACCATTTCACTCATTGTAATTAGAAAGTGAAAACTGGTGCAGAGAACTTCTCTGTTAAATTGAAGAATTTTAGAGATAAAGGCTCCTGCAGCATTGGACAAGGTTAAGCGGATCATTGCAATATTTACATAAAACTAGTTTAGTCCAAAAATTAGGTTGGTGGTTGGGGTTCACATAGGTTCTCAAGTTTAAGACCCTCATTTTATCAGCTGTAGTCTGATGGACACACTTTGAATGTTGATTTTGTGTTGAGCTGTAAAACTGTTTATGGGAACTGCTAAATGTTATGGCAAAATGGGAAAAAAATGTTCATATCAAACTCCCAGTTGTATTGACTCAGAGATATCGGGAATTTCTGAGCTACAATATCTCCCACATGGTGAAAAGAACTACAGAAGTCTCAACAAAGCCACCATTGTTGTTTCGTTTGACCAACAGTCTTTACTTCAATATTAATTTTTCTACAATTATATGACAAATCGAGAACTCGTACTGTGCCTATGTGCAATTTTGAGTTACTTGTACTTTACTTGAGTATGCTTTTGCTTATTTGTTTTGCCTAAATTTGCTCTTTGGAATGTTCCTGTTTTTAAAACAAATGTTTGGATAGTTTTCTCTTTTATATTACGCTTGCACTCTCACAGTCTATGGGGAAGGTAACTAAATATGTCACAACCCACTGCTCTCTGTATGATTGTGTTACATGTTTGAATCTTTGAGGTCAAATTAGCTCAACAAACTTAATTTCAGTTCATCTGATGTGACCACAAGAAGGCCAGCAAGTGCCTTGGAATGAGTCAAAATAATGGGAGGTTTTCTCTTCTCATTCTGCTGACAGGATGTGAATGCAACAGTAAGGACAAACTGTCCAGAAGTGTGCTGTTCAAATTCTCTGAACCCTAACAAAGGGGACTGAAAAGGGCCCCAAAACGTCTTTGTCTGGCCCTGCTAGGGCAATGGCATTCGTGTGTACTATAGCCAACTGCGTGGGTTATAATAACAGACTTTCTAATGGGTATCTTAACGTGTATTGCAGCTCCCTAATGGGAGTGGCTATAGAAATGCCCCAGAAAAGGTTCTGTGGTCCGACTCCAGCTTCATAAATCAATGCACAGTGAGCAGGTTTGATAGTTTACCTCATTTAAAATAATTGCCCAAACTGCGTAAAAAACGTGAGAGAAAACGAGTAATACCTGCGCCAACAACCAGCGTCTTGGCTCCACAATTCTGAATGCAGTGAAGCAGAAAGTTGGCTTTAATGTTGACGTTGAGAAAGGCGACTTCACAGCCCAGTTTACACAGTCCCAGCCACACACAAATAAAGTCTGATTCGTTGAACATCAACAGAGCAACAATGTCTCCTTGTTTCAAAGAGCCCTCCGTCCTGAACGCGTTCGCAAACTGGTTACTTCTCCTGTCCACATCCTGGTATGTCAGAGTCTGGTTTTCGAAGATGATGAAGGGTTTGTGTGAGTTATTCCTCGCCTGGTAGAGAAAACAGTCGAGGTATGTGATGATTCCTTGCTGCATACGAGCCTGCAATGTTTTGCTGTACCTCCGAAGTTTCAAGTAATAAATCAAATCCAACCAGAAGAAGCGATAAGTCAACCTTTGGATGAGAAGAAGAGCCAGTAGTCCTGCTAAAACGCTGGTAAACACCAGAGTAATCATCTTTACATAAAATCACCACACCTCACTTCAAGACTGCTCCTGCCAGCCTCCACTTCAGTGAAATACACGGCTAAACTTGCCCCCACGTTGTTTCGTAAGGGCGTGTAGGAACTGATTTCAAACATGGGCGTAACCACGCATTCATTGGGGGGGTCACGTCCCCCCAAATACTGAAAAACTACCAATCTGTCCCCCCCAATATACAGTAGAAAATATGTTAAATATGTCCTCCTTTTATGGACCCTGCCAGCAGATCTGTTTCTTGGTATTTCCTATTTATTTTCAATTTATTTTTGTTTGTTAAGGAAAACATAAGTATGTGACCCCCCCAATTGCTAGCTCGCACAACTCGTGGTTGTTTGATTGACACCGTTAGCATGTTGTTGTTGCTATCAATGTTTGCTAATGAAGCTCAGAATCAGATCACCTAAAGTCGTTCTGTGCTGTGATGGTAATCTGACGGGTTTTTAGTTTGCTCAGTCAGTGGAGGTGAGCAAATGGAGGAAGTAAAGTTACCTAAAAAGCTTAGAAAGCAGGACCGGCAGCCGGACATACAAGTTTTTATTCAGACAGTAAGTTAAGAGCTACCAAAATAGGTAACGTTAGGTTAGTAGATAAGGCAAATAGCCAACGTTTCAGGTAACTGTTACTACTGTACATTGTACACTGTTCTTTATACACTTACTATATAGCTAATCATCACGATTACATTAAAGCAAATAAAACTAGTAATACAAGCAGAATATTCAGTGTATCAAATTAAAATGATCACACCTGCTGCTTGACCTAATTACGCACACCTGCCTTCCATCAGTCTCATCAGCCTGCAGCATATAAACCCCGGTTCTCCAGTCAGTCATCGCCAGATCATTGAGTCAGCTACAGCGAGTTATCCTCGGATCATTGCCAGCCAGCCAGCCAGCCAGCCAGCCAGCCAGCCAGCCAGCCAGCCAGCCCTGGATCCTGGATCCTGGATCCTGGATCCCTTTCCACTCTCACGCCTCATCCCGGACCAGGAGCCAGCCACGTCACCAGACCTCCCCGTGTTTCCTCTCATCGCTCGGCCCCGGACCCCCTGACGTCTTCCCCTTCTCCCCTGTGTTGTTTGGATAATAAACGGTTGCTTAAGAAAACTTTCCCGTGCCTCAGTCTGCGCTTGGGTTCGTCACCTGTGATCGTAACACGTAAACTATAATGCAATTCAGTAGAGCACATAGTAAGTGTAAGAATCTAGCTAAATAGGTAGTTTAGTAAGGCACTACAGGTAAATGCATCTTGTGTGTGAATGATTGTGGCTACAATACTCCCAATCTTAATTAGATTAAGACAAGGGTGGACAAGTTTGGAAGAAAGTAAAACCGTAAACAGTAAGGAACTGACCAAAACAAATGAAGTGGAGGGGCAGCCACTATCTCAGAGAAATCAGACTATTCCTTTAAATGTGAATTCAAATGATCAATGTAGTCCTCAAAACTGTGTTATAAATGTGCACATTTTCATATATAAATGTCATAGAATTGTGGAAAATGCACTTTAAAAAATGTTTGGACCCCCCAATGTCTATACCATGGTTACGCCCTTGATTTCAAAATAAAAGCAACGTTCCGGTGAACGTGATAGGTAATTCTATAAAATAATAAATTATAAATGCATAAATAAACAAAAACAAACTGAATAAATAATAAATAAAATAATAATAATTGCCGACTGCACTGTATTTCAGAGAAAACAAATCTAGGCGTTGTCATTTCAGTGGTGTGAATAATTAGTCAAACTTAATGAAGAATACAATCTGACTTCAAATTGACAGTACACTACCTCAGAGTGTCACTGAGAAAAGTCCTGTTTCCACAGACCAATTTCACAGAATGATAGCAGAGCACCTCAGAGTGTAACTCAGACAGCATCAGGATATTCTGATGTGGAATTTCAAAATGAAAGCCCTCTAAAATGTGTAATGGCATTTTCATTTACAGATAGATTATTTTCATACCTAGTCCCATGTTTTTTGTTATACTCTGGTTTTTGTGTTTTCAGCAGACACTATTGAATCACACTAAAGTAAGTGCTGAGTGCATTTTTAAGTAATAAGTTTCATGTAGGTGTACTGCTAACCTTTAATCAGTGTGCTTCCTTGTGAACGCCAAGCTTTTTTCCTGAGATGTTCTTATTGGCTTTTAACATTGCTCTCTTTGTTTGTTACACACTGTAAAAAACATTTTCAAAAGATGAATATAATTGAAATCACCCAGTAAAACTTTTTTTTTTGTTTTGTTGTCATTTTTTATTCTCATGTATTTCAGTGTCCATGCACAAGCACTGTTCATGGAACCATCTTTGACATTTGTCACACTGGGTCTATAAAATTACAAGGTGGAAATCTCAAAGATGATTCTTAGGGTACTCTCACAAATTTAGACATGTCAGTATTTAAAAAAAAATGTTGCCCACTATGTAACTACAGCATCTGTTTTCATATCATTTTATTTTTATGAATATGTATTGTCAATATGTCTGTGAATCTAAATACTAAGCTTCACAGTTTTCATCTCTAAATTCTGCTTTCACAACACTTGCAAAAGCTACTACAAATGCTACTATCTCAGAGTTTAAAGGCAATGGAAATAATATGATATTATCCCAGTTTAATCCAAGCCTGTTTGTCCACCTCTAAACACCTTAAAGCAGCTTGTCTTGTGACACTGTGCACTAACCCTGATATTGTGTGAGTGACACTCTGAGGTGCTCTGCTATCATTTTCAAGTGAAATTGGTCTGTGGAATCATGAAGTTTCTCAATGATACTCTGAGGTGGTGTACTTTCATTTTGAAGTCAGATTGGTCTTTGGAAATGTATTCTTTATGATTAAGTTTAACAAATTATTCACAGAATTGAAATGACAAAGCCTCATTTTTTTCTCTGAAATACAGTTTGCAGGCAGTAGTTATTATTTTTAATAGTATTCATTTTATTATTTATTATTATTTAATATTCATTCATTTTGTTATATTTATTTATGTATTTATTTATTATTGACTGACTGATTTATTGAATGAATGTATAATTGCCTATCACGTTCACCACAACGTGCTTTTATTTTGAAATCATTTCTTACATGCTCATACCATAATGCCTAGTATATACACATTCCAAAACAAGTGGAGGCTGGCTTGACTGCAGTTCCAAAACTTTAAATAACAGGCTGCAATCGTGCATTCCTTTAGGAAACCTGCGGTCAAGCTGATAGCCCACTCATTATGCAATTTTACAGCAGCACAATATAGGTCTCCGTAGCCTCTTTTTTAGGTCAGATGAGTGAATGCAGGCAATCACAGTCATCCCCAGCTGCTTTCTGTCTGTTTGTGAGGAAGTCCAGTATGGTACTCAAGCCCAGAGTGCCAAAGTTTGCCAATCACTTTCATGGGAGTGGTTGTGTTAAATTCTGAGCTGAAATCAACATACAGCATTCTGATGTTGGTGTTGTTATTTTCAAGGTGTGTGAAGACTAAAGGCGTTTTCACACCTATAGTTGGTTTGCTCTGGTCCGTTTGAGTTTGTAGAATTGGAGCGTTTTCCCCTCGGTTCGGTTTGTTTTCACACAAAAAAATCCTAAATGCATCACTGCAAACCATGTGAGAACGTTCACTCCGCTTATTGGTCAGATGTGTCTGGGGATGTTACACACTCCGATACAGTAGGTGGTGGCATGCACCATTGTAGTCTGCCAGTAAAACCAAAGAAGAAGAAAGTAAATACAGTGTTCTGAACTAGTGCATATTTCTGTGAGAGAAACATTGCCGGTTCGTTCTCAGGCTAGCTGCTACTACTAGAAACAGTTTGCAGGCTCTGCCGCATCCCAGAATGTAAATCACATCTGGCTACAGGAGCTGCAGGGATGTTATCAGGCCCAGCAGCGTTACTCACATTCACTCTCAGCAAAGTTTTTTTCACATCTGCTGTGGATACTGTCAACTTACTGAAAGGTTGCAATTTTGGCTCTGGATAGGGCCCTCACCACTCCCTTCATCCAGGCTTTCTGGTTGGAGAATGATTTTATTGTCTTTGTGAACACCACATCATCAACACATTTGATGATGTATAATGGACAGCAGAAACTGTAAACATCTTCCGCCACAGACTGAAATCTGGCTCCTCCTGTCCACATGTTGAAGTGTCCTTGGTCAAGACACTGAACCCCAAGTTGCTCCGAATGGAGGCCAGCACATTGCATGGCAGCTCCGTCGGCATTGGTGTGTGAATGTTTGTGTGAATGGGTGAATGAGACCAATCTGTAAAGCACTTTGGGAACCGTTAAGGTTGAAATAAATAGTTTCTCAGTGTAGCACTACGCATATTTGATGTGTACTTGCATGATTCTTTCAATTTTTGGGTTGTCCACATGGTTGAATGCACGTATTGTACGTCGCTTTGGATAAATGTGTCAGCTAAATAAATGTAATTTTATGTAATGATGTCAATGAAGATGTATATTCCTCAAAATTTATGTAATTCTCCTGGGTGGCATTATCTCTGAACATGGGCCAGCCTGTGCATTCAAAACAGTCCTGTAGAGCTGCTGTAGCTTCATCAGTTTTTTTCTGATGACTTGACCCTTTTAATCAGCTGGGAGTAAGTTAGAAGGAGAAGCAGGGAAATATGGTCTGATTGTCCAAAGTGGGGGCAGAGGAGGGCTTTGTAGCTGCCAGCAATATTCATTTAAACATGGTCTAGAGTAGAAATCTGTAATAAATAACATCAGTCAGCCAACTCATGTGGACTGGCATATTATGTGAATGTAGAATATGCATTGTGTAGATATTTGGCATCTAGGCTCTGACCTCATCACTCCCCACAAGGAAGCACCAAGCTCAGCACAGCATGGAGTGGAGAGTGACAATCTATATACCGGTATAATAATAACTTCCTCCCTAGAGCAAGGTAGACTCAGAGCCTACAGGTTCATGCTGGGTTGGAGGCGTTTGCAATGCTGTATGAACACCAGCAGCCCAAAGACCATGGACTTTAGTTTAGAGATAGTTTAGAGATATATAACTAACTCCAAACCACCATGCAGCACTTTCCACAACCTCCATTAAAGCCTGCTGTTATTCCTCTGTTGTTAGTAGCTACTAATAGTAAAAAACTGTATCAAATAAATACAAATGGATTCCGCACTTAGTCATCTTCATTAGATGGACATAGGCCCAAGTACACTTCCATGTACCACGCCATAACTGCATGAAGCTAGGCTGGATAGGCCATTTTAAAGATGAACATAATAGTTTCCCCAGTAATATTTTGTGCTGAACAGTATCAAACCTCAAAATGTCTTCTGTGAAAAAGGTCTCTTGCAGAGTTGAGTAAAGTGCTCACACATTTCACAAGACGGCAATTTCATCATATTATGTCATTTTATTCCAAAGCATTTGCACAAACAGCACTATAATGAAAAACAAAACCCAAAAAAAGCATAATAGATGGAATCCCATGGTGGTAGTGGCTAAGTTATTGTCACCATATTGGGGAACAAGTGTGCAGTTGCAGCTTGTGTGTAAATGATTCTTCTTCCAACTGGAGGATTAAAGAACCACTTAAGAGTCAAGAAACAGAAGATTTTGATGTATTTGTTAATCTTGGAAAAATCATTCCTTTCAGAATAAACATCTTTAGTGATCATTTAAATACACAGAAAGGGAAAACATTACAAAAGCAATGCAGTATCTGTAGAGGACATGAGTCTCAAGTTTCCCAGTTTTCATAATCAGTGCTAAACCAAATGCCACATTTTTTCCTGTTTTCAATTTCGGACATAGGACGCTGGGTGATGTTAATATTTTTACATCAGAACTGATCAAACTATATACATTATTTTACATTTCAAATAGGCTCAGAATAGCTTAAGACTGTTGCTATTTTAGGCCATTCAGAATACAGCAAAGACAAAAAGGAAAAATACAATCATTCAAAAGCAACATTTTTCTGAACAATCTTCTGCAATATTTTACTATGTTTATTACAGATTAATAATGTCAACTGTTCCTGTTACAATTATCCTTTCAAAAAGCAAAAGTCCAGCTTAAGCTTGCATTTTATTAGATATGTTGAGCCCTTTAAATTGCACAGTAAAAAAGATCTGCTTTAGGTCTTATTGTACAGATGACTGGGTTAATGTGGTGATATGAGGATGTTTACTGAAGTGGTGCTATGAGACAAGATGAAGATGTAATGATGTCATTGTGGAATAGTTTGTTGTGTTCTTCAGTCTAAATATGGCCACTAATGGACAGAGGACACAGGAGGGCATGAATCCTAATGGTGGAGTGAAATCACAAATAGCTCCTTACCGCCACAGGAACTTAAAACGTCAGGTGTATCAATTGTCGTTGGTTCTGCTTTTGTTTCCACTGTTCTCCGCCTGCTTTGGGGACAAATTCCTGAAACTAAATTTAGGTTCTGCTCAGGAGGTGATACTAACAGCAAGTTTCAGGTACTTTCAGGGGTTGTCGGCAGTGCTGCCAATTGTAGCAACAAACACAACAACAGTAACCACTATTCTGTACAGTGGCGAATCCAGAACCTCATTAGTGTACGAGGAGAGGGGGCCATTTAGAAGGAGCTGTGCCATGGATTCCTCATTGGCAATAAACATCTTCACATAAATAAGACAGAAAAAACAAAACAAAAAAAAACAATATTAGTGCCACTTCTTCCATTGTTGTCCCACAACTGCTTACTTCCTTTGCTTTTACCATTTAAAAGTGTATATCTGAATGTCCCAGTTTGTTTAATATAGTGGATATACAAGGAAGAGCTTAGTACCAATGCTGCACAAGGTTCTTAAAAGTTTAGGTTAGAAGAAGCCCCAGGTTACGAGTTGTTAAGTGCAGGCAGTAAAAAATGCAAACGTTGTTGCCTGTCCCACAATAATGATGGAGTGGGTCCCATGTTTACATTTTTGATGGTATATATCCAAAACATCCCAGTGCAGTGGAAACAAAAGGAAGAACTGTGTACCAAAGATCTACAAGGTTCTTAAAAGTTCAGGTTTTGTAAAGCCCCAGGTTATGGGTTCCTGCAGTGGAAAAGGGCTTCAAGTGCTTCTTGAACAATACTGGGCTGATCTACTCATTGGTTGGATTCCTATGTCTGCTGCCATTTAGTGGTGGAAATGTTCACCATGATGCAAGCTGGTGAAAGTTGTTTCACACAGAACTTTAAATAATGTTATTAATAACACTCCATTTAAGTTATTCAGTACATCAACACAATGAGTAACATTTTCAGTATGGTTTCATCAGAAAAATATCAGGCTATAGGGGATGAGCATTTTTCACAATTTTCTGCCATTTTTTCAGTGTAGCCTAAATTCTGTCATGGTGACACATTTTACAAATACCAAATTAAAGTGTTTATTTTCAGAAAATCCAAAAGTACTTTCAGTGTAATTTCTGAATAGCAGTCGGGACAAGTGCTTGAAAATTGGACTCTTGTGGGTGTTTTTGTTATCTTGATTCTATCTTGATTCTGCCCGCATTTTGATTGGATCTCGATATGCAAATTAGGTATGCTGTCAGCAAACATGGTGCATCTCCAGCCAAGTGAAGAAATAAGGAATACTCTATGCAGGACTGCTACATGCCAGGCAAGGGTCACGTGACATACGGAGACAGATGAAGGCATCTGCAGACTTGATAACTAGGCTAACGTCACTTATACTGTAAGAAGGTCGGCCACGTAGCTCTCATCTTGTAGCAGTCCCTCAAGAGTCTCCTGAAGCGATGTTTAACTTGTTCAGCAGATTTGTTTTCTGAAGAACATGGTCACACAGATGTTTACACCTGGCTGAGATCTGATCACAGTGCGAGTCAGACCACCTCCAAATGTGGTCTGGCCGATCCAAACGCATTCAGATTGTGATGTGTTCTGCTTGCATTTACACCTGCATTAACATGTTTTACCTGATCCAGATAAGATATTCAAATACAAATCATATGTTAATACAAAGTGGAAACAGAGTCACAATGAACAGGGCATTTGCCCAGTTTCAAATCCAGCCTTGTCCGCTGTCCTGATCTAATACTACCCACACCTTTCATTATAATTTAAAATGAACTGCAATGGCTTAATAAGATGGATAAATGAATCATTAAGACACTTGAGAAATATGTGCAGTACACTGACAACAAGTTCCTTATGCAAAGTACTACTGTATGGAAGAACATCCAGCTCAGAAGAGCTACTGTAAATGGCAACAGTTGTCACAGAATGGTGATAATGATCACTGAGCAGTATGTATGACTGATATAATATACATGAATTATGATATTTATGAATTATTAAATGAAATCACTGTCTTCTACTTATTATTCTGTATGATGTGTTGATTAACTGAAAAGGAAATTAGAAGGGGCTCAGCTTGGAACCTCTTGGATTCACCAATTTGCAGAACTTTGAACTACAGTGATAAATATAGTCTATAAATGGAACTTGTACCTTTGGTTAACTTAAATACTAATCCAACACTCACTGACTGCATTTGATGTCTTTATGATACGCAAAACATCAAAAACACTGTCAACAGCTTGACTCTACTACTCTTCCTCACAAAGCATCTAATCTTTGATATAATTGCTAATATTCAATCAAATTAGCCATTTTCTAATACTATTGTTACAAAAATAGAGATTTGACTGGTCTTGAATGTTATACACAAACTCATTTAATAGCATCTGAAACCACTTTTCCGACATTGGAATTGGGTGGGGCTGCATCCAACAGGTTTTCTAACTTTTACACAGTGATTGGCCAGGTGTGTGGAGGTATGGAAAGGTCACTTTTCGAGTGTGCAACTAAGTGCAACATCACAAATGCTTTGCCTCCATCTGAATCTGTGCATATTATCCCCATTTGCAGTATTTGTCTACAAACTACAAGCCCCAAATACACAGAGGTCTTGGAGAGAGATCGGGCAGAAGGTCAGAAGGTGGCTATGACAGCAGGCTTTTCAGCCCACCTTTGAATGTGGCTATTCGGAACAGGTAGAAACACTTTTGCCATTAGCAGTGGTCGGACAACACATCATAAGAACTGCTTTCTTCAAAGCATACTTAGACCTTACCTCCCAGACAGGTGAAATGACCTATGAAGATTTTATCGCAGTTTACAAATTGCTGTAAAAAATAACAGCTGTACCTCAAGAGTAACGTCCAAACTCTTACATACACACTTTTTTCAGAAAGAAGTCATGATCAGTGTCAAAGTATAACAGCAAGAAAAGTGAAAGTACGTTGTGGGTATAAAGTGTATCTGTTCGTGGAACGTCCATTGCTGGAGCTGCAGACTGGAGGTGAGATCTAGTCTCTGTGCCATCATTCACTGTCCAGCTCCTTGTGGTCTGAGGATGGACTCTCTCTGGCTGGCAGGAGATCATAGTGACAGGGGATGTGGCTGTTTTTTGGTAGATCGTACGGATCTTGACCAAACTGTACATGGCCATTGCTGTCTCCGGGTGACTGGATGGTGCTTACAGTCGGCTCTGAAATCAAAGACAGGCAAGTTGGCAGTTGCAGGAAGAATAAAGTATAAAGCTGTAAACTTAAAGGAACAGTCCAACAATTCGAACAATCTGAGAAGATCACTTTTAAAATCATCTCTGTCAGTCAAGTACAGAGATGTCCAGGATATGTTTAGCCTGGCTTAGTACAATGATTGCAAGCAGGGGGAAAGTGCTAGCCAAGCACTGTCACAAGTGAATCATCCAGATGTTGATGCATTAATTATTTTTTGGCCACTTGGGAGCAGAAGATCAAGCTGTAAACACAACATTGACATATTATCACTTTATAAGTGGCAAACATGTTAGCAAGCAGTTGCCCATTCAACAGACACAAATAAACTTTAGCATTAATTTGTCATGTTTGTGTCCACCTAACAAAAACAAAAATATCTGTGTCTTTAGCTGCTAAATGCTCCACTGTGTTCACTAGCTAGTTGCTCACTTTATCTGTCTGCTGTTTGGTGCTGAGTATGTAGATTATCAAAACCTTTTCACTGAAAAAGGCTGCTTGCTGCTGCTTGAAACCAGGTGGATGAGATCTGAATTTGTCAGGCAGAAAACCAAAACAATGAGCTAAAAGACGCTAAAAAATGTAGGTGATCATTCTCTGTGGGATTACATGTAGTACACATTTGACAAACATAGAAATAAAAAGGTAAAAACAAGAAATTGTGGTTTAATGAGCAGTTTGTTTAAGAGTAATTTCTTGATTAAAGACTGTCTTCATAAAGGGATTGCCAGGTTTAAGCTGTCATATCTCTACTTGAATATATTGGTGACTACCTTGCTAGCTAGAAAGATTCATTGTGTAAATAAGACAGCTCTGGAGCTTCGGATTTGTTTGAAGAAGGTAGTTTTTTCATGTTTTTATGTATGTCAATGTTTCATTTTGATTTTGCATGATATGACTATAATAGAAATGTGTCAACCGTCAGAGATTTTGACATAACATTAACATTGGTAGCTATCCCTTTAATATCTCTTTTAATCATCAATGTGATGAGGTACATTGATTTCAAGAACATTCACATCGGGTTCATTTATTTATCAGAGTATTCTCAGTTGAATTTCCAGAAAAGTTACTGCAGTATATCATGATTTATATTGATATTGTAATGTAAAATTACCTATATTGTGATATTGTGATTGTATCTATATTACCCACTGCTAATTGGATATAGCGCATATAGAGCACTATGTAGTTAATGCAACTGAAGTATACTTCTCTATAAAGCACTCACAATGACAAATAACAAATGTAAGCTCAAGCTCCTCACCAACTTCATAGACGTTCCGGTTATTGGTCGAGCCGCTGTTGCTGATCTCAGCATATGGTGAATCCCGTCTGGCTGGTGACTTCATTTCTACGTAGCCGCACTCTGTATTTTTGGCTGTCAGCAGGGGGGGGTCCTTTATTGTGGCATATGGGTTTTCAGAGCTGTTGAGGGAACAGGAGCTGGAGTGATATAGCGTGCCCTTCACCAGATCTGGATGACATGGACAGGAGGAGCCAGTGAGTGGTGAATACCAGCATTAAACTGAGCAGTTTACCATTGATTTGTATAATTCCAGGACCTACCTCGTAAAGATTTCCCCATGTATCTCCTGTCAACTCCGTATGCTCCTGTTATGAAGAAAAAATTAAATGAGAAGGGACAGGGAACAGTGGAAAAAAATATATGGGAGACTATTATGGCAAGAATATACTGGTATTTTCTGAAGAATTTTCTTCATATCATGATAAATTAAGAATTGGGGTTACAATAGAGCAAAAGTGTCCCATCCACACCAGTTAAAATGCAAATACAACCAATTTGCTAAGTTGATGTTGCTTGTGCTGACTGTAAGACACAAGTATTTCCTCCTATTATAGATATTTTTTAGGCAATCCAGTGGAGAAAACCGAACCGAAGAAATTGCAATAATCATATGTATCAGCATTTCAGTGTCATTCTTAGTTAGAAACTCTCTAACTTTGGCAATGTTCCTAGGATTAAAGAAATATGTTTTTGTAAACTTAAAATTCAAGTGTAACTTCTGTCTAAATCTGTCTGGTCAACCAAACATTGAGTGCAGTTTCTCTCCCTCTACTTTCATTCATACAATAAATGAATGAATCTCTGTTTCTTTGTCATTTAATTTGAAAACAACATTTTTTTACTCATCCAAACACTGATATCAGTGAGACGGGAATAAAGAGCAGCCAAAGAATGAGGGTCATCTGGTGAAACAGAGATATGCAGTTGTGTGTCATCTGCATACAGTGGTATTTAACATTATGACGACTGATTTTCTTTATACTTGCTCCCAGAGGAAGCATGCATAAAAAACATAATAGGTACAAAATCACATAAACTAACAAAAAGAAAATCTTCTTTCTGACAATGATCAATGATTTTCTTGACATGATCAAATCACTACACGAGAGGGACCCACATTTCTGTCAAGTCTGATGATTAAAATGCTGTGATCAATTGTGTTGAATGCAGCACTTGAATCTAAAAGAACGAGGAAAGCCACTTTATTGACATAAACAGTAATTTTCAAGTCATTTTTAAGTCATTTTCAAGTCATTTTTTAAGTCATTTTAGTCTTTGGTTTGCTATATGGTTCCATATGGTTTGGAAACTTATTTTGTATTGTAACTCAGTTATGTTTTGCTCTGTACAACTTGCAGAGTTTCTTATATTTACAGCATGTTTTTTCATGCCTTGTATATGTATGTGTCTCGTAGTTTCCTCATTTGCGTGTGCTACTATTTAGTTGTGTGTCATTTTTTCCTCAATGCACATACGCGTTGTCAAAGTGGTGAGATCACAATTAGCTTGTGTTTCGTCTGTTTGCATGTGTTTTCTTAATTGTAGCTGTCTCTCAGCCATTGTACTATACAGCCATAAGATTGCATTTTGTCACTCTTACTTTATCAGTAGTTTATATCCCATCTCCGTAGGAAAGAACTAAGCTTTGGGAATCCACACATTACAGAATGATGATCTATAGTGGGGTAGTGGGATAGAGGTTCACTATCATTTAAAGCCAACACTACACAAAGATACCAACTTGCCTATGTTGATATCTATGAGTACAGTATAATGTATTCCATGTCCCACCCAGTTCATTGAAGCAGTCCCCTTGTTTCCAGTCTGCAGGCAGTGTGCCAGTGTGATCAGCAAGAGGAGCCCTTTTTCTCTGATCCACATTCTTCAAGTTCACAAACAGCTGGTTGCTCTTGGCCTGAAAAAGTTAAAGGCACAAACATCAGTTGTTAGAGTATTCATTAATAGACACATTCCATACTGAATCTTACTTTGAGACTGTACAGAGGGGCAAAGAGATGGCAAAGTACACTTCCATACCTTTCCATATGGACCATTGTTAACATGTGGGGGACTGATGCACTGCGTCAGAGTATGGTAGCTGGGGTTGGAGAAGTAGTTGCTGGGGTGGGCCTCACATGTTGGTGGATGAGCATCTGAAAAATGGCAAGGTGACAAGAACTCTTAGCAGGATGCACTGAATGCCTCAGTTCATCAGTGCTTTCAAAGCACGAGACCCAAAATTAAAAGCATCTCAAACTGTGATGTCATACAGACATGACCACCCTTGGTCCAAAAGTGGTAACAGAATTGATTTTCCCTGCACTTATCGTTCAAACAGTGTCGGCCAGTCTTTGACATCTCTTTCCTTGGATGCAGTAATGAAGGCAGTACAAACTACCCCAATAAACAGAATATAATTAGAAACACACAGAAAAACATTATTCACTTCCTGTAACCACAGGACTTTCCTGCTTTTATATAAATTATATATCCTGTTTTACAATATTTACCCCTATCTATGTAATTAGTTCAACCAAAACAGGCCACAGTCTGCTGAAGTGAGATCCAATCACTTTTTCTGTATTGCTATACTTCAGTAGGCTTTTGTTGTTCTAGTGTTTTTGATTATTCCAGTTTGGATTAATAACTGCAACACGCAACAATAACGTAGGTCAAGAGCCTGTCTTCAGCTTATCACAGATATATCGCCATATATTAATAAGAAATTGTCATGAAGAAATACCAAAGATATGCTTGAGGTCATTCACTAACAGACATGTTGAGTGCATTTCCTTCCTCTTAAAACATTTGCAAAGCCGATTTTTAAAATATTTTAAACCCTACATTATTTACAATTCTGTTTGCTTCATGGCAGTCTTCTTTTTCACTGCCTTTGTTGGCATATTGCTACATTTTCTTGGCACGTTACCGCCACCAACTGTCAATTGGTGGAATAGTGTGAAACATAAACTGTATATTTACTTTCACCAATGTTATGTATCATATAAAATGCAGCAAGCTTTGAATGCGGATTCATACTTGTCACAAGGGGTTAACAGGAATCCCACAGTAGATACCTACAGCGTAGGTTTTGATTTATAGTTCAGTGTCGGATTTCACCCGTTGATATCACCACCACAAACAGGTGTATCATACGTGATCAGGCCGTCTCGTGCTTAAATATTCCCCACAGTAACTGTATTTACAGTCTTTCATTTACTTTGTGATACGAGCAATGGTGAGAGGGTCCACTTTGTTTATTTCTGAATATGGGACTATTCTCTGTGGTCGTTATGTTGTTTCATTCAACTCAGTGCGATTCAGTTTTATTTATATAGCGCCAAATAATAACAAAGTTATCTCAGGGCACTTTTTCATATAGAGCAGGTCTAGACCGACTCTTTATATTTACAGAGACCCAACAATTCACAATTTACTGTGACAGAGAGCACGGGTCACAGTGATCAGAGGGTCTGCAGTGAAGATGTCTTTGTTTGTCTGTGTGTTACTGAAAAGGAAAAGATAGCCGAGCCCTTCATGCTTTGTGTTGTCTTCACTATCAACAAGCTCTATCAACATCAGAAACTTGTAGGAAAACACACAAGCAGACCATGTTCACCATTCGCAGTTGTTGTGGTTCCCATGTGGTATCTCTGTAGCCATTGTAGCAATAGTAACATTTTTGAGGAGGTGCACGTAGGTGCAGCATAACCACTTAACGCAGAGGTATAAATCCAGCTTAAGTGTTCTTTCAACTATATTTTCTAAGCATATAAAATGCTCTATGGCCTAAATTGCTTTACTCATGACTATTTAACTGTGTTTTAATTAAACCTTTAATTTAAAATGTGGCAAAAAATTCCCTGATTACTGTAAAATAAATTCACCAGTCTTTCCAGCACCATGGACAGTGATTAGTAGCCTTGTGTAAATTCACTTTAAGTGCTGTTATAGGAAAATAGCAGTCATTTAGAATTATTCTGTTATTGGTAAAAGGGACCGTGGACTGTTAAAAGGTAAACAAAATAGTGTTTAACAATTAAGGAAAAAGAAGATATATTTTATGAGAAACTGACAACATCAGGAAAGACCTGCCTAACATGCCTGGGACAGTACATGTCACTAAGCTGGTTTCAGTTTGAAGCAGGTCAACCTGTAATGTACCTGTGATGGTGTAATCAGCAGTGACCCTCATAGCAGGAGTGTAGGTCACAGCCGGCATGGTGGGCTCTTTGCCCTTCTGCTTCTTCCTGTAGATGACGAAGAGGAGGAGGAGAAAGAGCACCAGAAGCACCAAGACGATGATTCCTGCGATGGCTCCGATCTGGTAGGTGTCCACCTGCATGGCTGCACTGGTCAAACTGTTGAGGCTGCCCACCACCACCACACCAGCTGCAGACAGGAGGAGTTGGAAATGTACAACCAGAGTTAGAGGCCTTAGAGTCTGTTCAGTCTAAATAAACATTTGGTCCATTTTTAAAAATAAAACTTGAATCAGGATCAGAATCAGCTTTATTGGCCAAATATGCATATACATACAAGGAATCTGAGCTAACAAACAAGGACAACAAAGCCAAAGGTTAAAAAAGGTAAACATAAACATTTAGCTATTATGTACATACAAGTAGGTGAAAGAAGATAAATATATATAAAAGTATATATATGCTGTATATAAACAATACAACAATGAACAACAACACAGTGTCAATGTACAAGTCAGACTGTTTCTGTAAACTGTAAACAAGAATAGTGCAATGGTGCAGAGTGCAAATATGCTGGAATAAATATTGAATGATTAATGTAACAGGTTGCTTTATATACATGACATACATGGATATGTACAGTCTATGCATGTATATGTACATGTCAGTATACAGTATATACAGTGGCTTAGGTTTATATTTGACAGTGATGTACATGTTAAAAAAGCAGTGTATGTCAACTATAAATATAAAATATATATAGTGTCAGATTGTTCCAGACACTGTGACTGATGTTAACTGTTTGTCAGAGTGATGGCCTGTGGGTAGAAACTCTTCTTGTGTCTGGTTGTTTTGGCGTACAGTGTTCTGTAGCGTCTACCAGAGGGGAGACGTTGGAACAGGTTGTGTCCAGGGTGTTAAGGGTCTGCAGTGATGGTTCCTGCCCGTTTCCTGACTCTGGACATGTATAAGTCCTGAATGGAGGGCAGGCTGGCACCAATGATTCTTCCTGCAGTCCTGACTGTCACGCTGTCCAGCCAAAACAGCCCAAAATATGAGCTGGTAACAGTGTGAATTTCATACACGTAACACTCATCTCGGCTGAACTAACAAAAAATCTGTTCTGCCGAATAATGCATCCACCTCTTAAGTTCGTTTTCAGACACTCAACGTTCACACAATGTTCATAAACTATAGACTTTGAATCATTTATTGTCATTGATGGACCCCAAAAAATATTCATTCATTTTTAAACAGCAGGCAGGCACAACTCAGCACAACACCCAGGGGCATAAATATAGACAGTGAAAGTAGTGCGGTTGCACTGGGGCCCGTGAGGTAGGGGGGCCCATAAAGAGCACACACACCTACTGTAGGAGGAAACCAGCGGAACTACGCCGGAGTTCAACAAAGGACTCACATTGAAAGAACAGTGGTGCCATTTGCTATATATACCCTCATAAACGCAAACCATCTCCATCATGGTTTTCTTTCTTTTTTTTTTGTAAAATAGTCAGTAGCAAATATGTGCTTATTCAACATAAACTCTAAATAAACTATAAAAAAATTAAAATTAAATTAAATTAATAATTTCTTATTTTCTTTGGTATTTTTGTCACATAGAGATATGCAATGATGATTGCTGGGTAATATGTATGTTGATGTTGTCCAATGAAGTCTCCATTTGATCATGCAATGAGAGATGACACATACGATTTACGGTAACTAGTTTAGGCGCCAGAAGACAAGCTGAGTAGCACATCTGCAAGTCGAGCGAAGTTTGTCGGATGTTTAAAAGTTCCTCCCAATAAATGTGATCAGAAAGGGAGAGCTGAAACCCATCTTGCTTTTCAATTTTATGATAAAGTAGTTCTTTCAAAAGGAAAAAACTATCAATGATTAGACAACCAAGGGAATCGGATTACAGTAACCATTCTCAAAAACACATCTAAGAACTGACTATGGACAACGGGCATTTTGGAACTTTTTCTTTATTTGGTGCAACATCGATTGATTGCACTTTTATTGAGGTGTGTCCTCACCTTGGTCACAGCGAGATCCCTTCCAGCCTGGGTTGCAGTAACATGTACCAGTCATGTGATCACACGTGGAGTTATTTAGACAGTCACAGACCTGACGGCAACCATAACCGTACGAACCAGGAGGACACTCTGGAAATAAGAAAGAAGTGTTAAGTCTCATGTAGTCAACTTTAGTCAGGTTGTTCCAGATCCTAATGGCAGAACAACAGCATTCTCATGGAAACAATTTAAGGTTATAGGAACAGTTAGTGTAAGTACTGAGAGGAGATGAAATGTTGAGATGGTACTTCAGGTGGTCAGTGTGGTGACATCATAAATAAAAACAAAACAAAATGAGAATAAAGAGGTAAATATGAGTGCAAAAGTGTGCATCACTGAAGCAAGCACGCTAATTACTTGTCTAGGTATAAACATAGTGTACAGCAGCTGAAGTTAATAAATGTGTAAGAGTGTGCATCGTTGAAGCAAACACATACTCATCTAAACAGGAAAGGATGTAGAAAGAGTAAAACCTAACCCTAAAAGCAGACAGGATTTAAGACAGTGTCACATACTTTGTTCACAGTGTCGCCCCATGAAGCCGGTGCGACAGGTGCACTGTCCAGAGATGTGGTCACAGTCAGCTCCATTCCTACACTGACATGTCTGAGAACAGTCCTTCCCATAGAAACCTAATGGACACCCTGCAAGGGAGTCATCATACATCTCATGATATACTTTCAAAAGGCTCTATTTCTGAAATAAACAACAAAGGCTGTGTGACATATGTTTTATCATAAGTTTTATCATGCAGAGCTGTAATTTAACCCTCCTATTGTGCTCCAGGCAAAATTGACTGACAACTTTCTTCATAAATATGGTACATTTCTTCTGACTGACTGAATGCATCATTTATTCCTCCACACTATGCATTTGAACATCCAGTATAAAATCATTGATGACCACTTTCATTGATTTGTAATTGTTTTATTCAAACTTTACGCATCTGTGGTGTTCCAGATCAAAAATTACCTGCTGTAGGAAATGAATGTGTGAGACTACACACACACAGAGACAAGAGGGGCCTTTGTTTTTGCACAAAAACACACAAAGCTTCAGCTGTAATTCTGACCCAGACCTCCTTCTCATCCTTGAGCACCCCCTTTCCTGCCTCATCATGTCACAGGAACCACATCTTCCAGACAAACCAATATAATGTTAGTTTCGGGAACATATCTCTTTCTTACGCTTATATGCCCAGCTCTGTCTCCCAAGAGACATCAAAACAGTATCCTGGCTAAACATATATATACCAGTCTGTGATAATCCAATCCAGTCAATAAGTTTTCCTCTGGTATTAACTATAGTCAAATTAATACGTAAATTGTACTTCTTTTACTGAAGAACGAGTGATATTATTTCAGATAACTGAGGTCTATACACCATAAATTCCAAATATAAGTGTAGAACTTGTAATAATGACTAGGAATGAAGTTAGTTAACATATCACACAACATCTGATGATAATTCATGCTTTATGAACAGTTATTTTGGCTGGGAATACCATAATAAAAAACAAGGAACGAACACAATACAAGGGTTAAACCTGTTTCCACGGTAATCTACTATAGAGACAAAGCACAAAGCATCATACTCTGAAAACCACGCCCACCGGAGTGGAAAACAATCTGCATCACAATATGCAACCAAAGGCTGAAACAGTAACAAAATGCCTGTAGCTAGCTAAAAACATTAGATTTCAGCATGTCAAAGAAATATTTTAGCACCCTATGTCTACCAGAGAGGAAAAGGTATATTGACAAACTCAATATTGTCGCTCTATCTCTGTACTCCTTGCTTTTCTTGGAGAAATGATCCCACTGAATGGCCAGATGTGAAATACTTTGATATTTACAACTACTCACTGGGTAAGATCACTGGGTAAGATCATCATTTAACCTAACACAGATCAAAACCAGGCCTTGCATAGCTTAGTTAGCTTCAACCTCTACAGTTTGTATGGCCAAATTAGAAACTGTAACTTATTTAACAATAATTAAAGCACATAGCCTCAGCTGAGTGACAGGATCCCACAGTTTTTCCATACTTCCTGCTGATGCCTCATGACTGGATCCACTTTTGTCTTAAAGGCTCAGTTTTTCAGTTCGGCAGCTTATAAAAACTTAGTTCTGGGTTCTTTCCCCTGTTGGTAGTGCATCCCACCACACAGCAGCTTTTAGGCATGTTTCTGTTGTTTGCTAGCAGACCGAAATAACAAGGAGGCACCTTCATGCAATACAAAGTCAATGGAGAGCGATGAATTGTTTTCCCCTCTGGTGTGGGCGGGACTTAATTGCACTCTGTCTCTATATGTGATCAGCTAGCTGTCACAGGAAAACTGCTGTGTGTGTGTGTGTGTGTGTGTGTGTGTGTGTGTGTGTGACTGACGCTGTGTGCAGTAGAGGCCGGTCCATCCTGGAGTACACTTGCATTCTCCATCATAAGCGCTGCAATAGGCTCCATTGTGACAGTTACATGTGTGGATGCAGTTGGGTCCCCACTGACCAGGTGGACATGCTGCAACACAGTGACAACAACATGTTACTGCTTGTAAACTTTAGTCATACCAGTTCATGCCTAAATATCCTTTCTAAATAACTTTTATTTTCACTTCAGAATACACCATTTCATGAAGAAACAAGTATTTTACAGGAAAGTAACATTATAAACACATCCGAACCATGTATCTTATTTATCATTTTATTGAGTGAACGCACGCTGGGAGCAGTCGCTGCCGATCCATCCTGGATAACACTGACAGGAGCCATCGATGGGGTTACATGTGCCGTTGTTGGTGCAGCTGCAGCTCCAGGCACAGTTCTTCCCAAAGCGACCACTGGGACACACTACACACAAGACACGTGTGTGTTAATCATTCATGTTCCTCAACCACATTTTAGCTAGAAGTATTTTCACTTCTTGACTATCCTGATTCCTGATTAGGTTCACTGTGACATTCCTGTCACACACAAATGGTCAATATTGTTCTCATGTGTTAAGCTATTGAACACTGAGCAGTGTGTAACATCATATGACCAAATGTTCTGATTGGTAAACATTTACAGTGAAAAAGTTGTGTACGAGTCATGTTGACACAGACGTGTCTCCCATGAAAGGGACATTCATGCTAGCAGCTGTCTTCAGGCTCAGATGCTTCTTGAACAGCTTTGATCTTTTTTACGGGGAAATTCTCAAAGAGTGTAATAACTCAAAGAATTTTCTTTGAACAGCACTTCTAGGATTAATACCAACAGTAAGCTGTGACCAGTATCAGCCTTTACACATGGGTTGAATCCTGAAGTCTTTGTAACACAGTAGAAACAGTGTGCTGCAGGGTAAACTCACCCTCGTTGCACAGTGCCCCTTTGAAGCCCGGCAGACAGTCACACTGTCCTGTGATGTGGTGACATGGTCCATTACTGTGGACGCACTGTGGACAGGTCTGACTGCAGCGGTGACCAAAGTAACCTGGAGAGCAGACTGCAGGCAAACCAGGGAAAACACAAATATGAGGTCACTTAATATGCATGTAATTTAAACCCAATTTATTAAGATAACAGCTAATTATGCAATCAACAACTGGAACTGTCTTTTAGGAGCCTTCTGGGAGTGAAAGTGAGCTTAAGATGAGTTCAGGATGGGATTTAACATCAGACTACAGATCCACAATTGTTTTAGCATATCATAACTTTGAAATATGTTATACCATAATTACTTTATACACTGATCAGCCATAACATTATGACCACCTGCCTAATATTGTGTAGCTCCCCCTTTTGCCGCTAAAACATCCCTGACCCGTCGAGGCATGGACTCCACTAGACCTCTGAAGGTGTGCTGTGGTATCTGGCACCAAGACGTTAGCAGCAGATCCTTTAAGTCCTGTAAGTTGCGAGGTGGGGCCTCCATGGATCAGACTTGTTTGTCCAGCACATCCCACAGATGCTCGATTGGATTGAGATCTGGGGAATTTGGAGGCCAAGTCAACACCTTGAACTCGTTGTCGTGGTCCTCAAACCATTCCTGAACCATTTTGCAGTGTGGCAGGGCGCATTATCCTGCTGAAAGAGGCCACTGCCATTAGGGAATACCGTTTCCATGAAGGCGTGTACTTGGTCTGCAACAATGTTTAGGTAGGTGGTACGTGTCAAAGTAACATCCACATGAATGGCAGGACCCAAGGTTTCCCAGCAGAACATTGCCCAAAGCGTCACACTGCCTCTGCCGGCTTGCCTTCTTCCCATAGTGCATCCGGGTGCCATGTCTTCCCCAGGTAAGCGACGCACACGCACCCGGCCATCCACATGATGTAAAAGAAAATGTGATTCATCAGACCAGACCACCTTCTTCCATTGCTCCATGGTCTAGTTCTGATGCTCACGTGCCCATTGCAGGCGGTTTCGGCGGTGGATGGGTCAGCATGGGCACCCTGACCGGTCTGCGGCTACGCAGCCCCATACGCAACAAACTGCGATGCACTGTGTGTTCTGACACCTTTCTATCAGAACCAGCATTAACTTTTTCAGCAGTTTGAGCTACAGTAGCTCTTCTGTTGGATCAGACCACACAGGCCAGCCTTCACTCCCCACGCGCATCAATGAGCCTTGGCCACCCATGACCCTGTCGCCGGTTCACCGGTTTTCCTTCCTTGGACCACTTTTGGTAGGTACTGACCACTGCAGACCGGAAACACCCCACAAGAGCTGCAGTTTTGGAGATGCTCTGACCCAGT
>VMKM01002460.1:0-70740 GCA_008360985.2 Macquaria ambigua
CATCCTTAACCAGATGAAAGGTTGCTGGAGAGCAAGTGGAGCCCGGCCACGCTTTATTTCCCGACACAACATTTATTTCGACTGTGTCAAAGTGCAGCTACAGTGCTACAGGAAGCCCAGAATTAGCAGGGATTTGAACTTTGAGATAAGAGGCAGTTTTTTTCCAGGGTTGTCATTTGACCTGTGGTCAGCGGGAGAGCAGGCACACCCCTCAGAGACCCAGCGGTCAACGGACACATAAACGCACAAGGGGCCCTGCCTAGTTTTACCGCAGCCTATCATCTCTGCTTTATCTATGAAACAGATCATGCCTTTTATGTAACGCCAGTTTGTGTAACCCTTTTTTGGTGAAACCTTGGAGCCAGCAACACCATTTAGGGCAGTTCTTAGCTAACCACATCTTCTGTCAAAGCCGAAGAGAATGTGTCTGTGAAAAGGTATTCGGAGCTGCTAACAAGCTTTGCTCCTCCGTCTTCGGTACCTCAGACCAAAAGAGATTAAGTGATCTGCTAACAGAGTAGAATGTAACAAGTTATTCCTTGTGACATGTTTGTAGTCCCCAAGGGTGTGTGGGAAAGAGTAGTGAGAGACTTCATGTACAATGTCAGCGTGTTTGCGTATGTGTGTGCGCACGTGGGCCACATTCCCCCCGATGTCAGCTGTGTGGGGTGACCTGCTGTGACATTCCTGGCCCGTGTGGTGACTGTCACACTGGCCGGCACCAGTTGCCCTGAATACCAATGACCAGCAATAAACTCATTGCCTTTCAGTGTCAGGAAATGACAGGGCTCACTAAGAAATAGACCGACACTCTCATACACGTCGCACTCTAGCACGCATCATTACCTGGGAATACACGTTACCATGCGTCAGATCACGTGCGAAGGGGTATTTCCATTATTACTCACTTTGAATTTAATAACCCTAAAGTCTATTTAAGTCCTGTTGGCAATGAAGCAGAAATGTTTCCACTTGGCTTTGGCTTTCAGAATCTGGATAGCATTCAATGTGAATAAAATTACTCCCGCTATCAAAACGTTCTTGTCTTCCTTAAACAGAGTGCTCCTTCACGGTGGACACAGAGATTTCTATTAATTTAAGCCACAGTGGAACAGATGCTACTTCAATTACTGTGAGAGTATGTCAAACAGCTCGTACACTGTCAGCTTTCACAGGATTTTGTCCTTATTTGTCTGCTTTCTTTCAAACTGTCTATGAAAATTGGTCGGTGTTTACAGTGGCAAGGTGGATTCAGGGCCTTCCGTTAAAAGATGTAACTGGCAGGCTCTACTCTGCGTCACCCTCTAACAAAATAAGGACATGGAACGGAACTAAATTCAAGGCCAATTTGAGCACAAAAAGTTGGCAAGACAGCTTTTGTTTAAGATCAAACATGCCTTTTCAATCTCTAATTCCAAAATTCTACAGGGTCAGTCTCAGGAAAAGGCCAAACACGTCATTGTGCAGTGACTAGGTTTAAGACATTCCAATGCTTAAATTTAGAAGGATTTTCTAGATGCGGAAAGGACGTGTGTAAGCTCGCCATCAGCTAAAAATGTAAAGATGAACTCTTTCTGTGTACATCATAGCAAGGACTCTACAATGTAAACTGTATGTATGGACTTTCTATTTAAGGAATAGTTCCACATTTTGGGAAATACACAGGCATTTCTTTGCCCTTCTGGTTGACACGTATACATCTCGCTCTATCCCCTTATCTATCTCAATTACTCTTTCACACATACACAATTGTGTTCATGCACACACATTCAGGCACTTCAGTCCAGTTTTAAAAATCATTTGAGAGGGGAGGGTTGGGAAATGAGGGGGAGGGAATGTTCTCTGAGCCTTGGAGGTGGTGACTCCTGCTTTTTAAAAGACCTTTCCATCTACAGTAGTATGTTGCAGCAATGGTATGTATGTGAGTGTGTGTGTGTGTGTGTGTGTGTGTGTGTGTGTGTGTGTGTGTGTGTGTGTGTGTGTGTGTGTGTGTGTGTGTGTGTGTGCGCGTGCGCGTGTCAGTTAAATTGTAGCACGGCAAGATGTTTTTGTTTTCCCCATTAAGTTTTTCATAGCTCATTGGAGCCTTGAAGCTACAATTCCAGACTAATACTCGACTTAATAAAGCGTCTAAGCCCTGCCCTGCAGTACAAAGCAGTGCAGACACAGAGTCTTTGTGTCAGACACAACCCAGGTGTTAGAACCTCAGTATTTTCCACACAATGTGTTTTCCACACTCTTTTTTCCTCTCAAGCCACAAAGCCATGTGTTTCTGCCCTTGTAAAAATCAGGGAGAAACTCTCAACGCTTAAAATACCACAGGGCTCCTGGTTTGTGTGAAGTCCAACCCAGGCAAGCTGCAGCCTGACAGGTTTGGTGCTCCAGTGTGATGCATGAAGGTATAATGAACTGACAGCTGCCACTCAGTCTGCTAGTTAAGCAGTTCTTTTCCGGTTTTAAAGCAAACAAGATGTCAGAATAAATAGGATCATCGGTACAGTCGGTAGCAGACATCATCATCTACAGGACTGCGGCACAGCATTACGCAGTGAGACAGCAGATACACAACTGTCTGACTCAGCTATGTCATACATTCAGGCAGGAGCACGACTTCGACTGGTGGAGTCCAAGTTTAAATATGTCTATGTGTGTGAGTTCTGAATACATTGGCATCATATTAGCTCATGAAGGTTGAAGGTGAAGGTGTATCTAAGTGAGTGGGTCAGATTTTTATGTTTTATGTTTTATCATTAAACCCAGAGAGGTAAAGACACACAAACTTTGCAAAAATACTGCTATGCTGTACATCCTTGAGGCACATCACTATTTCCAATTATGAGTGATGATGAGTGATAATTGATGACGACTGTCTGCAAACAGTCTGCAGACAGTTTGAACTTCAATGCCAAGAAATCCTGTAACTTGTTGTGATATCAGAAAACTGATGGTTAGGACAAAGGTTGGATTTAATCCACAAAGTAAAAATTCCAGTTTATCACAACTTGGGCCATTTTTTTTTAGTTTTGGCATCCTTTTCTATTGTTATTGAAACATTGTACAGAGCAAAAAACAAAAGCCAAGACAGTGGATAGTGTGCACATTTAGGCTAACCCCAGTTGGGCACAGGTGCAGGACAAAAAACAGCATACAGAGGAAAAAGAAAGGATGTCAGCACACCGGAATTTGTAACTGATGCAACGTTTCGCCCGTCAAGGTATCCACCATGCTTCGTCAGGTCTTCCTTTTTCCTTTTCCAAGAAACAAAAGTGGTCAGATGATCAGACAGGTTGAAAACATGCCAATGTTTAGCCAGATTATCTAAACCACTTTATTTGGAGGTAATACCGAAAACGAACAGACCGGAAACATTGGTGATAAACCCTCATTGCACAGGAAAACCGTGTATGCCCAACTACAGCAAGTACAGCAGTTCACCCAGGATATAGGTCTGTGTTTTCAAGAGACAGTTTAGGTAATCATTTTATTGTTGGCCTTTCTTTCCTCCTCCAGTTAAGGTTGGCTAACCAAGCGGTTTGTTTAAAACCTGTATGAACGTCTTACTGCTTTCTTGTTTCTTGCCCCATCTGACTTCTTTTTAGCAATTTTATTGCGTTCCCAGATCTCAGCAATTAACTTGGTGTGTGGAATGTTAATATTACCCACAGGGGTGACTATGAAAATATTACAAAAATTGTATGAAACTGGGATTACCGTTTAATTGATTATTCACTTCTAATCAGTTCCCAGTTCCCCAAAATTCCAAATTCTACTTGGGAGTAATTAATATAGTGACATGGCATCTCTCTCTCTCTCTCTCTCACACACACACACTCACACTCTCACACACACACACACACACACACACACACACTAACAGTCATAAAACACCAGAGATTCAGGCATAAAAGAACAGCAGCTTCTGTTCTACAAAATTGTTGTTGTTGAGTGTTTGACAGGAAAGCCGACAGATTGGGGGAGCATCCCTTTGGAGCTTCTCTCTCTCCCATAAAAGGCTCTAAAGGAATCCCAGCATAGTTGCGCTTATCAAGCCCTGCCCCAGAGAAGCCTTTGACCTGAGCTGTGTGTCAATGCTGATCTATCCCAGGCAGCAGGAAGCTGACACAAAAAAAAGGAACCCACTGTCTTTTTGGCTACACAAATCTGACAACTCTCACAGCAAAGCAGCATGCCTAAAGGGACAAAGCTAAGCACTTTCTGACCCCCACACACACGCTACACAGTGACACACCCTGTGTAAGTTTACTGTGGCGCTTCATTTCAGTTGGTGTATTTAACGGAAATACAGTAACAGAAAAGTTCCATTACAGAGATTTTCCTGTTTGGTTTGCATGGTGGGTAACTGGCAGCTTCGGCTCTAAAAGGGCACCATTTGGCTGCACTGTAGTTAGAGGAAATGTCCTAAAATGTCATGCAACTGTATATAGACATACACACACGCCAAATCCACAGATTTTCTACCATTGGCCTACTTTCCATGAGCGTTTCACATGGCACTGACGTCTGTGTACGGCTGACCTCTATGTGAATTCAGCACTTTGTGTTTGTAGTAGTGGCCAGAGTGGGTTCCAGCAAAAGAGCAGCTTACTGCAGTGGGAGAAGGAAAATAAACTGCACGTTTCATTGATTTTACTGGCAGTAATGTAGATATGTCTAACCGTCATCATATTTATTTAAGTTTCTTAAAGTTGTGTCATGTGTATTAGGTGACACATTTTGTTCTTAGGCTTAGCAGCAAGGCTCTCAATGGCAACGCTGACCCATCCATTCAGTCCGACTAAATATCTCAATAACTTGTGGGGACGGATTGCAACAACTTTGGTGATCCCTTAACTTTTCATGTAGCGCTATCATTAGACCAACATTTTCATTTTCCAAATACATTGGTATCTGACCAAATACCTGCAAAACTAATGCCATTCCCATCTGCCTCCGCTGTGCTTTGTGTTTTGTGCTAATTAGCAAATGTTAGCATGCTATTACACTAAACTAAGATGGTAAACATGTTAACACAAAACCTGCTAAATTTCAGCATATTACCATTGTTATTGTAACAAGGGAGTTAGCATGGTGATGTTAGCTCAAAACACTGCTGTGTTACAGCCTCACAGAGCCGCTAGCATGGCTGTAGACTCTCAGTCTCGTTTAGCTTCTTGTGGCTGGAAAAAAGTTCCAGCCATGGACACTACCTGACAGTTAGTGGAGATGCAAATCCACCACAGAAGAGGCAGAGATAACTCTATCTACTCTTCATGCGGAGGGCATAAATCCAATAGCAACGCAGCCACAAGGCAGGTTGGATGTAAGAGGTGACTCTCACCTTCTATTTCTCGTTGAAAGGAATTCTGCCAACTGTAGGAAATCAGTAACTGTACTAGAAGTTGATGTGTGACTTTTTGTGATTTCAACTGAAAACAGGTAATCTAGATAATGACATGATGTGTAACTGTTTATAATCCTACATGACTGGTAAGAGCCACATTAGTGTGTGTAGAAAGAAAGGATGGACACGGTGCGTTTGACATTACACTGAAACAGAAACCAGATAAGGAAATCCATTTATTTGAACCACAACATCTCTTTTTAAGATAATAAGTAAACATTTCTTGGCCTCACACAACATGTGAGTGAATACATCCACATCTAGTTGTTGCAGGTTAAGTGCTTTTCTCAAGGGCCCACACCAGTTGTTCTCTCTGACCTCTTTATTAACACTTCTCAACCTGTGGCAGGCAGCCAGCATAAGACTCTGAAATACATGGGAAAAGATGGCAAGAGAAAAGATGTCATGTACAATTCTGAGATATTTGTCACCGCTCAGGAAGCGAACATAACCTTTCTAATTGATGTCATTTTTCATAGCAGCAGGACAGGAAATAAAAAGACCTCACTGGCATCAGCACCAAGTGTGTGATGGGAAAACCCAACCTGTACTCAGCAGCTTTAAAGAGACATACACCAGTAACAGTAAGTGTTGAAATATACATACATGCTCAGTTGCCTCACAGCTTTTTAAAGGAGTTCATTCATTCACAAATCTGTGTGACAAACCACTTCCCCCACCACTTCTCAGCCCACACAATGACACATACTGTAAATACAATCCACTGCAGTCATTCATAAACATAGCTACGCTGTATGTCTATATTGGGCTTAATGGTATGGTGATGATAGAAGCCTTCAAAATCATTAATACAGTTATGACTTATATGGCAAAAATACAGATTGATCATCATGGGTGTTATCCTTGTCAGACACTGCAGTTTCTTTTATGCACATCAAAGCTAGACTTAGCTTAATTATTCACAAATGGTTGATGTTTTTCAGCCAAGAAGAATTTGGAATTTAAATCACCCTTAGCAGACAATCAAGCTTGCCAAAAATAACTGTTTAATTGACCGGCTGAACATGGCCACGGCTATATTTAGAGGTTATTTTAAGCCCTGCGGGGCATAGGACAGGGCCTTGCAGGACACACACTGGGGCGAAATATGGATGCCAGCAGTGTCTGTGCACCCTCAGCAGTCCACCAGACATGAACAGGGCAATCCCCCGCTCAGGCGGCCCAGTAACATCGGCATCAGCTGCTAGCACAAATTGCATTAGAGGACAGTGGGAAGACAGCCAGGCCTTTACCGTCCAGCCGGCTACAATTTAGAGCAGGCAATGAGACAGCAGTGAGTAACATTAGAAAGACAGACTGATTGACAATAATTGTATTTTAACCCATTTGGAAAATATTCTTGATATCAAATCCAACCTGATATTTATGTATTTCTGTATTTGCTGTTTTTTAAGTCTTAAACTTGTTATATCAAATATCTTATGATTAGAAAATTAGTACCACTTTAATCTGGAGACATTAGTACAGAATGACCAACAAATTACATTGGTAGCTTCTAGCCTTTACACTGCTTTTTACAATGTCTGCTATCAGATGAGACTTGGCAAAAAAAATCTGCCAAACATTTCTACCACAAACATAGTTAAGCCTTCAGAGCTGAAGAAGACTAAGAATCTACAGTACGCTAGGCTAACTAAGCCACGCTAGCAGGTTAAGTAAGACTACAACTAGGCACAGCAGCACTTTTAGCCAAATGCCAATGTCACAACATGCTAACATGCTCACAATGACAATGCTAATATGCTGATGTTTAGCGATTATAATGTTGTTGAAAAATTTGACCTGATGTTGGCACTAGATTAAAAAGCAAGGGATGACCAGAATGATCGCAATTCATCCTTGAAGGCGATCCATCCAACAGTTGTCGAGACATTTCACTCTGAACCAAAAATGTCAGCCTCATGGCTGCGCTAGAGGAAAAGTCAAGGGAAGCAAGTTTGTGCCAATACATCCAATAGTTGTCGTGATATTTCAGTCTGGACCAAAGTGGTGGACCAACCAACCGACAGACCGACATTGCCATCCCTAATGCCACGCTGCTACCGTGCCTAAAAACTTTAGCAAAAAACACTTGTAACATTCATTGT
Organism: Macquaria ambigua; assembly: GCA_008360985.2. Taxonomy (NCBI): domain Eukaryota; kingdom Metazoa; phylum Chordata; class Actinopteri; order Centrarchiformes; family Percichthyidae; genus Macquaria; species Macquaria ambigua. The sequence goes on from VMKM01002460.1 coordinate 7,510, forward strand.
TTCAATAAATCTGAAGAGATGTAAACACACAGTGACAACACAAAAGAATGGAGGACAAGTAGTAACATCCTCTCTGCTACAGCTCAGCAATTGGCATTTAAAGGAAATATAGAAACACCAACACCAATTATGCCAATGAGGGGACACTCTGACAGCACCCTGATAGGCAAACACCCACACCTGAAAGTTGTGTGCTGTATCTAGAAGGTATCGGTGATTACATAGGCAAATGATTTCTTTGCATGGCAGCACTCTGAGGATACCATCAGACAGCTTTCAACATGCAGTAAAGGTTTTACATAATATCAACCTGTAGTTGGAGCCTGTCTAGAGGCTGTAGCCATCTAAAAGTTTTGGCATCAGGTAGTAGAGAGTTAATTTTAAACTGGATTACGTTTGCACTACAAGAAATATCCATCCTAACATTGTCTTGATCCAGTATGTAAATCTGTTAGCTGGAAAAATAGAGGAGTGACTATCTTTGTTTCAAGACAAAACCAGGGCAGTATGTGGAGAATATGGACAAGGACAGGTATTTAGGACAGTGTGGTTGTACTGCAAGGATAAAGATAAGTATCTGAGCGACACACAAACATTCGTACTGCTGGGTACCTTGAGAATGTTTACGAACCAAATACTTTACATTATCAAGCATCAGTAGGTTCATCTGCACACAATCTATACAGCCACACTGCATGCAGCCTATTATGATGTATAGTGAGTCCTTCAGAGTACCAACAGTAAGAACAAGGTTCAAAGGTATACAAGTCTTCCTACAGTGTTCTATGTTTTACAGAAATGTAGCTGATGTTATGTGTCATGATTTAGTGTGATAAACCCATATGAGAAACATATTTTTGAAAATGAGAGAGGGAACGTAACAAACTCTCTCATTGGCTGTGTCATCAGTGTGCCTTAATAAGGAGTGCAGGACCTCGGTGGAGCACAGACGCCATCGAGGAAGGAACACAGAGGAACGTCTGGAACATAAACACCTGCCACAGAGCCAGCTCCTGCTTCCCATTACCTCCTGGTACAGAAACAGCACTACAAAACACAGAGATCTGACACACACACACACACACACACACAAACAGAACCATGCATACTTCTAGCAAATGCATTCCGATGTTGTTATCAAATCAAATGTGATACCATTGTTGATAAGACCCTTCTCCCATTCTATGGCATGTTCACTATACTTTTGAATACATGTTAGAAGTCACTTTCCTATCAGTCTTTCACTCTTTCCACACTGCTGTTGCCAAAAACCTTTAAAACCCGAGCTCTATTTGCGCTTGATAACAGCACCCTCCTCCTGCTTTGTGTCACAAAGCAATCAAACCTTTGTCCTGTGAACCAAATCCAACCCAATGACACACAATGCAGAGGCCAGTGGAGGCTGCCTATTTGGCAATGGTGCTGTTTGTTTAAGGTAATTAAACTGACGTCTAAAATGGATGTACTAACGGTTTACAGATGCTAAAAATGAAACGCAGAGCAGCATTCTTTTAAAAAAAGATATGAGATGTCCACACAAATAGACCCACTGACAAAGAAAAACATGCAAACGTGCTGATACACAGAAAATGAGCGACGGTGATTCAGCAGAAGCCCAGTCGCCAGAATCCCACAACAAGAGAGAGAAGGAAATAATCTGGGGCAATATTTATAGAGGAGCTCTCCTTCTTCCTGATGATCTGTTGGAGCGGAACAGATGAAACATGCAGGAGGAAAAAAAAAATGTAGCGGAAGGAAAAGTGAAAGAACATTAACATGTGAGATATGGACGGGCATGAAACCTAAACAAAACTTTGAAATGAAAGCACCTGGGAGGATGATGCTCACATCCTCGGACACGAAGAAAGTGAAAAGGGAAAGTAGGTGCAGAGATGTGTTGGGGCAGATTGGCTCTGCTATGGATGTGGATTTGCTTTCACCTGTCGGAACTAACTCTTCATCCCTAACATCGCCATCTTTCTCCGATTCATTTCCGCACCACATGAAGATTTCCAAAAAAAGTAAACTATGCGAGATAATCCATCGAAGGCATGCTGAGCTGCACTCTTCAGGAGATAAAGAAAATAAAATGAGATGAAGAATTTGAGAAGAAAAGCATGAGCTCCCTGCGGTGTATTAATGAATTTCACCGTTGCTCAGCAGCACTTGTTAAAAGTCCTCTGTTGTGACTGGATACAGGATAACAATCAGCAGAGCGCCCGGACTTAAACTAAAACCCCTCTCTTAGTCTCATCGAGGTCAGGGGTCAGAGGAGCGGGTCGGTTGCTACGGTCGCATATCAAAGTGAAGCACTCCTGTAAATCCAGCAGATTCTCGCAGCACACACACTCAAGAGAGGCAGCGTGGAAGAGTGACAGCGAACATGTGCGCCAATCAATAAAACACTCAGCAGTCAAGAGATGCAGTGTGCACGGCTGCCGCTCCGCTCCACAGAGACACACACACACACACACACACACACACACAGCAGCCGGCGCGATCAAAGGCACGGCAAGGTGCATATGCAAACAGTCACGTGTTTGCACCTGTGCGGAGTCAATAATACCAACAATAGACAAATTAATAAGTCCCTCCGCCTACAAACACACATGCAAAGACACCTCTTCCATCATCTCATGTAGTCGTGTGGTAGCTGTCATCACTGTAATGTGAGTGCAGGCTCCCACCTTTATACTTCTCTCTGACGTTTTCATAAGCCTGGATGAAGTCCTGCTCCTCGGCGTTCGGAGGCAGGTAGGCGGGTTCGTACATGGCCATGCCGGCGCTCTCACCCGCTTCTTCCTCTTCCTTTTAGGTCAGCTTCTCCCTCTCTGCCTCTGTGCGTTTTGGATGTGTGTGAGGCAGCCTGTGCCGTCCTGTCCTCCGTCTGCTCTCTCAGTGGTGTGTGAACCCTCCACAGCTCACAACTTCATTCCACAGCCCAACTACACCCCCCACCCCCCACCCCCACCCTCCTCTCTTCCATACCCTCCCACAGCGTGGCTCAGAAATACTAATATAAATGTCAGGCCCCTCCTCTTAAAGATACACAGGCTGGACCGGCAGGCGCGCACACACACACACACACACACACACACACACACACACACACAGAGCTTGCCAAGCACAAGCACAGCAGCAAGGAGAGCAGAGCAGCAGCATAAGGCTCTCTGGTAACACTTGAACTGAATTAGACTGTGGTAGATGGCAAGCAGACTGTAGAAGACCACTGAAGCACAGATACACTTCTCTTACTGTCAGACGAAAATTACAAATTCAGTTCTCTCGTGTGTAACCCCGTAAAATACTCAAGGCTGAAATGTGTTGCACACTGTGTTTGTTATGTCAACGTCTGATCTTAAATCTACACAAAAACTTGTGAGTCTGGTACAATGACAGCAGTTCAGTATCCACAAATAAAAGTAGCCACTATACATATTTACAATAATCAATTTAATAAGGTGGTGGATAGTTTTGCAGGGAAATCTGTGAGAAAGAAATGCCTGTTTTAAGGAGAGACAGCTCAAAATGTTACTTCATGTTTGTGGCTGTTGAATGAATAATCAGGCTCTACAATCAATGCTTTGCTGATCAATTTGAATGCATTTAAATGCAGGTGCGCAGAGTCTCTTTAATGATCCTGTGTGTCTGATAGATAATACTTATTCAATCCTGTATTGCCACAGTTTGTTGTGAGTGAAGTTTCGCCTGCACGGCAGTCATCTAATATTAGATTTTGCAGTAAGATAACAGCGTAATGTGGCATATATTTAATGTCGGATAGCTTTTAAAACAGCAGGATTTTCATACGTTAAAGTTACTAATATCCAGAATGAGGTGGCTTCTGTGCTCTTAACTTGCAGACAAACACAAGGCATTTCATTTATGCTAATGTTACTTGTTTGAGGGCTTCTGTGCTTCTTGGGCTTGCTGCCTATTAAAGGTTTGAAACACAGACAGTTAATTTCTCTCTTCCTGTCGTGCTAACTTTGTGTAGTCTGGGTTAGCGATATCACTGCTACTAGCTGCCATTTCATGTTAGCCGGCTGTAGCAGACAGATGCCTATCAAAATGTGGTGTGTGGCAAAATTGTTTTGGGATTTTTAGGATGATTGCCACATACAAACTTACCTCTGAACAGTCATTTTACTAGTTTCCACCACCCCTGTTTGTGTCAAAATGATAGCACCAAAGAAGCTGCAGAACCTTCATAAGTCTCCTAAAAGGAAATTAGAGTGAATACTCAGCCATTCCTTATTATTTCAAAGATGCTAAGGCTTTATAAGTTATTGTTCTATAATGCCTTAATTTAACCACATTTTAAAAAGGCAGTAGCCATTTGCTACAGGACATAATCTCATAACAAAGGAGATGTCCATCCTGTTTGTGCCACAGTAACGCACTCCAGCTGGTAGCTGCTGTGTTTCGGCCAGTCAGTGAGAAAGTTGATGCCTGCAGCACGATGAATACATTCAAAGGCAGTTGCAGTGCAGATATGCCCTTGAACTGTTGGGGCAGCCACTGAATATTCAACAGATGACCTGAGCAGCCAAGCTGATGACAGTCCAGGCCCAAATAAATTATAGGTAAAAAAAATAAAAAAATAAAACAACCTCCAGTCAGCTACACATGACAAGACTTCATTGGTCATTTTAATTAAATTTCGCTGCTTGATTGTTGTGCCAATATATAATAAATTCACGAGGTGCTTTGATTAACATCAATGCAAGTTGTGGCATTAAAAATGATTAATAACAGTGGTGTTGGCAAACAGAGATAGGATCATGTCAACTAACAGAGACACACTGTACATAGTTAATGGCTGAATCCAGCTAGACTGTATTGGAATCTAAAAATGATTTTTATGATGACACGCCTCGTAAAAATGATGAGGAAAGTAAAGACGATATCATTCTGCTCTATTTCCATGCTGGTTTGCGTAGGAGTCTGTTGTAGTGGAGATCTGATGTAGGAAGAGGAAAACCCCTGCAGCTCAGCCTGACTATCAGACATTTCTTTGGCCAAGGCCGAACTGACATCAGCCAGGACACTTTCCTGAGAGGAAACACGATAAGTCCGCTCCAAACTCTCTGCCTTTACACTCACTCCAACAGGAAGTTTTAGTAGCAGAGACAGAGTTAGGCACACATTGTATGTCAAGCAGGTTTTCTTAACAGCAAAGTTCAAACACAATTTTCTTTTTTTTTTCTTCACATTTTTGCAGACCTTATTATCTTGATTTGATTATATGACAGTTATTTGGGAGTTATTTAGATAGCTATCATGCCCTTATCCATTTTAGAACTGAGAGCTAAGGAACAGCAATATGAATTGTGAAATGTGGACACATGCAGTAGAAGTATTTCAGGCCATATAATATGCAATTTAACTAGCATCTGTGCAGGGGTGCATCACTATTTTTTCACATTATTCTGGATAAAGACACGCACAGTACATGTCCACCATAAAACACTGTAGGCAACGGCTTCCCAAAAGGCTAAACTATTAAGAAATATGCACAAATAAGCGTGCTTAAAATTTTTTTTAAATGATCTCAGGATCTGAATGAGTATGTGATAATGTGTGTGGGTGTGGAGCTGAGGGTTTGTTTCCCACATCTCATTCAGCAATACTCAACAGGTGCATGCAGGGGCTCAAAGCTTTAGCGTGCTCACGCAAGCTTTCCACATTAGAAGATCTGAATGCATGGGTGCATGTTCCAATGTCTGAACCCCTTAACATGCGAGTATGTGCACTCTTGTGTCGTGTATACATACAGTAGTATGTGTGTGTGTGCATTTGCACTTCATTTGATACTTGCGCCTGTGAATGGCCTCAGGGGATGAATGGCACACAACAAACAAAGCTGTGAAATTAAAGATCTCGTCTGCATCCTGTATATAACAGGCAGTGGTGGAAAGTAACTGTATACAACTTTATACTTCAGCTCCACTACATCTCAGAGGCAAATATTATACTTTTTACTCCATTACATTTGTCTGGCAGCTTTAGTTACTAGTTACTTTTCAGATTACAATCTTCCATACCCTTCCTGTCCAGTGAAAACCATCCATCTCCAAATTTGGTGATTTTGAATTTGAATTTTTCTGATAAACTGCAGGATTAAGTGTTCATTTATGGGTTGAGAAAACCCTCCTACTTCTGAATGTAATTAAACTATTTAAAACCCTCCTTGGATTAGCTGGAAAATGCATCGTCACAAAGCTGATAACAGGACTGTTTTTCTGAGCTCATGAAAAGTTGACTTTTTAGAGATACGTGGTTCTCACAGGACAGCAATGCTACAAACATGTAGAATATGATGCTTTGCTGCAGATTAAACTAGCCAACAGTATATAAAGTAGTTACCTTAAACATCTACAGCAGTAAAATGCAACATACACATTGATGCAGCAGTAATATTAATCCAAAACCATCATAAATAATAGTAAAACACTAACAGGGACTATTTTACTGCATAATGAGTACTTTTACTTTTGATACTTTAAGTACATTTTGCTGATAATACTTAGATACTTTTACTTAAGTAAGGTTTTGAATGCAGGACTTTTACTTGTAATGGAGTATTTTCACAGTGTAGTATTACTACTTTTACTTAAGTAAAGGATCTGAATACAGGTTAACATTATATTATTATCTTGCTTGTCTAGTATACCTATAAGCATCATACAGTTAAGTGGAATAATGTTATTTTAGATGGATTTTGTAATATTTCCTTCTTTGTCCCTGTCATACTGTATATTACATAACTTTTTCCTTAGAACTGTAATATAGTACATCACTTTTTAATGTTTTAAAATATGAATCTACATTTTCTTCTGGATAACAGACTATTAAAAGATATTATTACATTTTCAATCTATAAACAGTTAACATTTTGCCACATTCAGACCATTTATTGCATTCCCCAGTGGTTAAAGAAGCTACAGTATACAGCTGGCCAGTAAACAGTCTGTCCCTCCCTCCTTTTCCAGGTATGTTTCCATCTGTTGGATATTCTAGCGGGGCCAACTCGCAAGACAAGTGAAGGTACATCGTTAACGTCATTAATGTTTATTTCACACCCCTCTGTTCTGAGAATGCGATGGTCTTCCCAAATCATGGCACATCTTTTATAGCGAAGCGTCAGGGGGATTTACTGAAGCACAGCTCACCGCTGATGGAAAAAGCCATGGGGGAAACAAACAAAACCTTGTGTACACACACACACACACACACACACAGGCAGGAGTTTAATACTGGCTAACAGCTAGACTGATTGTCTGGCTTTGGAAGAGGACAAACCTCTCAACAATAGTGTGACGGATGTTATTATGGGAGAATTTATGGCCGGCTCTGACCAAAACAGAACTTATCCTCTGCTGGATTTGGATTGAATGGAAATTATTTTGTCAGTGGAGACATGGTTTGAAAGTCAAGCTAATCTTTCTGTGATTCTTTCACGCCTTGTATTTTCAACTAATGCTCTCCTTGCTATAAATTTGATTTATTTTGACCAAAATGTCATTGTCCGTAACGGACATTATACTATGATTAACAGCACTGCAAAGGCATTAGTTCTGCATAAAGTCCAGAAACCCCTCCCTCTAAAGCAAACATTTGACATATGATCGCTGTTTCTGAGTGTTTCAGCATCGAAAGGACCTAATTAAAGACATCTCCTCAATTCCATCTGTCTTCTGACTAAGACCACCTTCGTCAGTGTTCTTGAAACATTTCTCTGTCAATTAGCCAGAGCTGATGGCTGACTGGATACTGTTCTAGCATCGTGCAATAATGTTGCAATAACAGTAAAATAACACAGGAACAAACATAGAAACAGGCCTGGCTCCCTCTTCTGGATATCCACACCAGTGTCTAGCTGAAACACACTGATGCACAGTAGTGAGAAGTTATTGTATTGTCTTTCCTCTTTCTTGCCTGGATCTGTCCATTTCATTGTGGCTCATTTACAGAATTTCAAACTGATGGGTGAGGTTCAGCATTCCTTCCCTGATGCAGCATGTAATGCGAAAGGCATAAAGGTCAAATCTATAAAAAAAAAAAAAGAAAGAAAGAAAAAAGGGCAGAAATAAAGCTGTTCTGTCTGATAGAAGCCTTGAATGAGCATAAAACGTACTGTCTGCTGAAATAAGGCAGAGCTCTGTAATGCCAGGAGCACAAGGAGTACACTATGTGGTCAATGCTATTTGAGACGGGTGTGGGGAAATGAGACACATTTTCCAGAAACTGTGATGGCTCTCCAGGATGAACACTTTCAGGCTACAAGCCCCTTTGATAGAAAGTGCCACCTAGTGGGCAAATGGATTATTGCTGTCCGAAGGAGGGCCAATAGCTGAGTCCACTTACCAGCACAGAGCTTGATGATCTAATGATAAGACATTTAATAAGCTATTGTAGTGCTTCTTAAAGATCTAAGAATAGAGAGATAGAGGTCAGCATTTGTAAAGAAAACCAATATAGAAGTCCCAGCATTTGGTTCCCACAAGACACTTCTTAAACTTGAGGAATATGATTAGAAATACAAAGCAGCTTTCACTTAAAAGACCAAAACTGCGAGGCATAATATGATAAAATGCCAGTGTGTTCAGCTCCAATGCTTCCATTACATTTGTTTTATTGCACTATTATGAAAGCTGCCTGAGGGCATGTGTCTATGGAGTAACTGTCAGTGGTACTATCACTGCATTTGTGTAGATGAAGATTTACACCTTTGGATTGGGGCATCTTTTCTCTGGTCCTGTCACAGTGCGTACTGATAACATGAGGAACGGACGGTGGATGACTCACATAATTCCCCATACAGCCTGTAATATACGTGCTACATATCGCTGATGAGATACTCGGGGCGCTGTTCATTTACAGTGATCACTTCCACAGTAAATCTCTACCGCTTAGAGTGGCCATAGTGTGTGAGAGAGTCTCTGTGCAGTGTCATCTCAGCATCAGATCATAGCCTCCCCATAATGAATAATTGAGGAGTGCTCTGTCTGCAGGGATGTGTGCCATTTAAGTACAGCCTGGACTCTCAAGACCAACACACACACACACACACACACACACACACACACACACTATAACTGTAAGGTTGGTCAGCATTTAGCAAATACAACTCAGTTAGTGTCAACAAACTTGTTCTATTTAAACTATTACAACAATTAACCCAAAAGGCATGTGATATTTGACAATTTTTCACAATTGCCTAGCTAGCCACTCGAGGATACATTAGCCGCTACTACCATAACACAACTAAATCTCCGGCAGTCGAGTTGCATTGTGGGTAATGTAGGTGCCAGGTCTTGACAAGGAAGAAGAATGCATGGAATAAAAAAGATAATATCTCTATCTGCTGCTGATTTTGATCCTTTTTTTTTTAAACTGTCCATTGTGAGTTCCGACAATGTAACAGAAGTGCAATGCTAAATCGGTGGAGTACTCTTTAAAAAAAATACAAATTTACTATACAGTTGCCTGATGAAGTAATCACACACTTTTTTTAATTTAATATTAACACAAAAACATTTAACATTAATTACACTAATGATTTATTAATCTATCTCTATTTAATCTGTAGAACAGCATTCAAGACAAGACAGACATTCAAGTTTGTAAAAGACTCAAGTCTTAAAGTACATTTTTCTGGGCCTGCAGTAGCTATACATTACCGTATGTTAACACTTTCACAATAACTACACTTTAACAGAACAGCAGCCTTTTTCATTTACGCTAACATCTAAAATCAGTTGTGTCTATGACTTTAAAATCAAACACCATAGCAGATGTTTTCTCACATTTCACAATGAAGCTATTTGTATTATTATCAATATAACTGATAATTGAGATTTTAATACAACATTGATTGATATGCTGCTGTGTGGTGCTTGTAATACTTCACAAATTGTGACTCCCTGTGAAGGATAATGGAAACTAATAATTTCCCATGTATGATTAACACCAGGAGGCTGATGTGAATGTTTTGTTTTTGTCTAATATCTGCAGAACATTTGATAACTTCAGAGGTGCACTTTTCAACGAGCTCATGCTAATTCAAACAATGTCACCACAACTTACACACAAGCATCAGTCAATGGGTAACTTGATACTGGAAGCAGGCAGTTCACTTCCCAGCATGAGTGTTAAAAGAATGTGTCAGAATAACTCAATGAAGGTGTCCGTGTGTGTGTGTGTGTGTGTCTCACACAGCTAACTCAGCTAGGATCAACTGTACTAAATTCAATCGTTACAGTAAAGTAAGGGCAAAACATTTTGCACACCACAACTAAAGAGAATATGGCCATGGATGACAATGATCAGAATAACCTACTGAAAGATACAACAAACTGATCAGAAGAACAATCTTTAAAAAAAAAATTAAAATACATATTAGGTGCAACTGTTTTCATACAAGCTATTAGCGTTTTTGGCGTCTAGTGGTATCTAGCTAGATATTGTAGATATATAACTATACCACTAGGGTTACGTGGAAAATGTTTTTTTGTAAAATGGCTGAACAGCCCCTTTAAAGATTTGTTCCCTTCCTTGTAACGTACCCCTCAAGTGAAGGTCAAACAGATACGTCAACAGTCAACCACAAGGTGGCAGGGTGGAGTGACCTCATAATGAGTCATGTTGCAGAGCATGGAGCCAGTCCTCGAGTACGGGTCTCATGAATGCACTATAGATGCTATACATTCTTCTGCCCAGCATCAGAGACGACCTCTGACCTCTCTGTCCTCCTGTACAGACCCCAAAGCCATACTGCGGACAGTAAATCCTCCCTGTGACCAGTCTGACAGCTGACTGACTGGAGAACTTTCAACTCAATCATTTACTGGTTTGTGAATGAGTGTACACTCAGAGTCAGAAACAGTACTAGGATACAGCAGAGAACAAAATAATCTACAATATTTATTAATAATATGGAAATCAGGGTGTTAAAACATAATAAAACTGAAAAATTTTGCATCATCTAGTGTCTAAAGAGAAAAGGCAGGAAGTTCTATTATCTTACATCTCTTGATAGGGCCATCCCAATGGAGTCTCCTCATTCCTATTTACAACTTCCTAATGTCACTGCTAGGTAATAAGATCCGATGGTATTTATTTCATTAAAGTCCTCACTTAACACCAGGTCTTTACAAGCTCTCAATCTCATTTTTCAAAGCCTATTCCCACAGGTGATTAGAAATGTGTCTAAGCTGCTCTAATTGGTAATTACAGGGATAAATGGAATTTAAAAATTAATTTAGAGATCTGCAAAGTTCAGAGTAGTCGTGTACTTCAGAGACGGCTGACAAGACACAAAAAAGAATACGTCCCATATAGCCTGAGTTCGAGTTACAGAAATGTATATGAATAAATGTCTATCTACCACTGTTTGACTTACAGTAACACAAACGGATTGAAGATTTACTATTCTAAACACTGGTGCCTGGTAGGTGCATCCTGGGAAAATACTTCAAATGCACATCTTGAGTTGAGACGAGAATTTTTAGAAACACAACTCAGTTTTGCTGCAGTGGCTGATTTTGGTCACGCATAAAAATGTTACTGGGCCTTAAAGGAGTAAGTTTGACATTCGGGGAAATACGCTTATTCGCTTTCTTGCCAAGAGTACAGAAACCACCGTTGGAGAAAGGTCTGGCTGAACCTATTTTCACTCTGGTATAGTGTTTGTATTTCTTTAAACCAATCACAATCGTCTTGGGCAGCGCCAAGCCCTAGATGCAGCGACAGTGCTCTTGCAAAATAGTGTGTGGGGGGACTTTTTTCAGCATGTAGGTTGCTAGCATGAAAGCTGTTGTTGTTGTTGAATAAGAATTTTTCCCACAATGTCAAACTGGTACCTTAAAATCTGGAGCCATTAGCCTAGGACTTTTAGGTCACTGTGGATGCAACGTGTTTCTTGCATTTCCAAAATGGCAGCGAGAACAAAGAAAGCAAGCCTTGTTTTCACTTTGATGTATTCATTTCAGCATTTATCCAATTGGTTCTAAAAATGTTTGATAAATCACAGAACTGTAGGATTTCTTGACTTATAGAGGAAGATGTGATGCTTCTAAAGAAGCAGAGAAACAGTACAATGCTGCTTCAGGCACACAGCAGGTTATCACTAACAAGAACTGTGCATAGTCCACTTCTGTTACCTCTCTAGCACATGCTCATCTATATACAGTCAGGGATTCTGTAGGAGCCAGCTAGTCCGTCAGCAGAGCCCACAACAAAAGCTCAGCCTCAGCCATGTGTGCTGACACAGCCTGACCTGGCCTTCTGATGGAGAGAGAAAGAGCAGTACAGGATGTGGAAGCAGGCCTATTGTAGGTGCTGAAGTTATCCAAACTTCCTCTTTACCCGGCAGGAGTGCCGCATTCCAAAACAAACTCGATCAAAGACTTATTGTGCTAGAATCAGCACACTGAAAATTAGCACGTAACAACATAAAGTGGGAATACTGTACATCTAATCTCTGTTCTACAATTTTTGTTTTAAAGCATGTTTTACTGTTTGTCTCAATGTCCATCATCACTTTCCAGTCATCTCTTCATCATTTCAGTGCAGATGTGGGGCTGCCCTGCCTTTCTACACAGACCGTTGAGTCAGCAATGGCAATAACATTTTCAAAATTACCTCAAACACATTTTTAGAATTTATGTCATGCAATTTCTTTTTTCATATCTGCCAACAATTATGCTAATATATCTGTGATAAGCTAATATTGGCTGATAATTTCAGCCTGCAGAGTTGGGCTCTACAGTGTTAGAGGCACTGTATTACAATGTAATGAAGTATTTGAATTTACCAGGTCATAACAGTTATATTCCTCAGGAGTGAATTCAGATATGAAATGACTAGAACATTATTATATCATTGATAGAAGTCGCATCATGTTATAGTGTTGGTACTGACAATTACATATTATGAGAAATGATTATGACTTGGCATTTCTACAAAACCTTTATCTTTGATTGGTTATTGCAGTCAGTTTTACATGAGGTCTTCACTGACCATGAACTGTGTAAATGTATCTAACACTTGGCCTCAGGCAATCAGCACATCACAGCAATAGCACTGCTACCCCGTAGTGTAAATAAATAATGTGTTTCCAGCATCCCTACAGTTGAATTGGACAGGATCCCAGCCTATTGTTTGAGCAAAAGGAACCACACCTCACACTTGGAAAACGACTGTCTCTTGCTTTTTTCCTTGCCTTAATGTAAAGTGCGTAAGTGCGTATCCTGTTCAGCTGGTAAAACCCATTACCAGTCTGCAGGGGAAATAAAGATCTTACATATATGTACAAAACAGTTCTGTTTAGTTTCCTTTTCACTTACAGTATCAAGTACTGTACAAGGTTAACTGTTCCTTAGTGACCTGGCCTTTAAAGTAGGTCAAGGCAGCTTAAAATGCATAGTAGGGCTACAATAGAGAAGAGCATCCTACCATACTACTAACCCAAAAGCGAGTCATCCTATTCGCAACCCCTACCACCGTGAGATAAATATAACAAAGGAGTTCAGGACTTATTACTTCATCAATGTCCCGTTACGCGATTTTCCACAAAATTCAGGTACTTCTTGCTGCTATTTCAAAACACAGAAAAGCACATTTACACCAAAAAAATACACACAATAGTACAAATTTGTGAGCTGGGAAATTCAGTGGTCTGATCTCATGTTGTCTGACAAGCTCTACCCAGAATGCAAACAAGGACATTCCCAGACGACAATGGCCCTGGCATAATTAATAAATGGACTATCAATTGCTTTTCATAAGTCGAAGAGTCAACATTATGAATAATGTTCTTTCTTCTCTGTTCATGAAGGTTGCTTTTCAAAGGGGTTCCACTACAGTTGAGCCATACAACACCCGCTGATACATTCCATATTATTCTTTTAATGTCACTTGTTTCCCTCTTTAAAGGTAAACTTAAAGCTAAGCTGAAAATCATTGTTTCACTGACCTCTCCTGGTTTAATGTCTCAAGTCTGTTGCACATGTGACCACACTTTGTTGAACTTACTCCTCACAGCAACATTTAAAACTGAATTTTTGCTATGAAAACAATTCATTTCAATGATTTTGCCACAATCAGTAGGCCTTTTCACAGGTGCGAAGTAAAGTTGCGTAAATCTTTCATGTCAAATTTGCACCATTGACCAATAGCAAGCCATCTTGACAGTGCTAACCTTTGAGGGAACAAAGAGAAGGAGAGTCTAAAATGGAGGAATTTTGTAGTTATATTATTCATATATGCAGTTATATTAACAACTCCATGAGACAGGAGTTAATGGTACAAACATCTTCTGAATGAAATGTGAGGACTTATTATCCTGTTAGTAACTAATGAGCTTGCTAAATGACAGTTAGCGGGCTAGCTAGTTCGGAGTGATTTTGTTTCCCCTCTTCAATAACTCTTTATTGAATTAAATAGCATACAATCCTGAGAACAAAGTGCCAGTGGGGGGCAAACAGCACAGTACAAAGAAAATAGAAGCTCAGAGATTTGTGACTGACTAGCACTAGCATGCTCCTGGCTTGCTAGTGAGCTAAAGCAGTTCATCAACTAGACCTGTGAGGAGTCTCTACTGTATGTCACCAAGTCTCTAGCTCTGCCTATTTCGCAAAGACACATTTCACTGTGCCACTTTCTGATGTGACCAGGCCTTAAGTACACTTCTGCATCACTGCAGCAATGTCAAAACTTCAACCACAGGAGGTTACTTTTTTATGTTTGGTTACAGTGAATGCATGTACGCAACACTGTATCACGTGTGTGAGAGTAACACTGCAGTTGTTATAGTCATCCTACCTGCGATGCGAATTACAGCCCTTTCTGCCGGATCCAGGACCTCCCCTGAGGCTGACTTGGAGCGTTTGACCCTCTGGTGTTTGGACAGGTTCCAGGGCAGAGTGTCTCCAGGACAGGGGACACTGCTCTTCTCTCCATAGCTTTCCTCCACTGGGGTTCGATCCCTGCGTCTGTCTTTACGGGTCGCCATCACCTACCTTCCGGAGATATTAAAAGACATGAGTTTGAGATTGTTTGAATGAGAATGCATGCAGACATGACCAACAACACACACCGTGTCCACAAATCATACAGAGGGCTTTCGAGTTACGTAGACCAACACAAGTTCAACACATGGCCACCTCAGAATTGACACCTACAGTATGATAGGATACAACATTGCCGACTTAATGATTACATGCACACAGCAGACTGGTTAGCTACATTTGATTTCATTTTTTATTATATAAAGTTGTCTATTAAAAGGTAAAACACAAAAGAAAAAAACATATTTTTTATAAACTAATAAAGTACTGTGTTGGATCAACAAAAAAAGCTGAAGGAGGTAGAGCAGATGGACATGCTTATTGTCCTGGTTATCATATAGGCCTACAGTACAGTAGTTTAAACCCTGCCAATACTGATCATTAGGTGTCCAAGGCTCAACAACTTCCTGCCAAAATCTCTAGCCAAGTATCAGGCTAACCATTAAACCACTAACTCTTTAATCTAATAGCTAAGAACCAAGTGGTAAAAGAGAGACATTCAAGTTTTACTTGACCAGGCAGGGCCAACCGTTGTGTCAGGCTTTCTCCTGTGGGCTGTCACCTCGATCTTTTAACTGCCTTTGAAATGTATGACAAGATAAAACTCAAAATACTTGATGTTAGAGCACCATAAAATGCAAAATGCAGGGCAAGACACACAGTGTACTTTGCCAAATATGACCAGCGGCGTGCGGAGATGCCTGCAGGGAGAGGCTCCATGACCCTGATAACAGCATATTTGGACATTCACATGTTCACATGCAAAATTGAAGATGTCACAATGCACCTCCACGACTTACGTTGCTCTGCTTGTGTGGACTTTGGTCAGGGGAGGAAAGAGGTAGAGGAAGTAACATTTCGAAAAAGCATTCATGAAAATATTAAGTCAACTCTGCACATTCTGTAGACTGAATACATGTCACAGCTGCCATACAGACTAAATTTAGATTTATATCCTTTAGAAAATATGCATCGCATGTAAAACTGTTAAACTGCTTTACATTGCTGACAACCCCTCACTATGGGTTTGGTTTAGACTATTTGCTCAGTCTCTGACTGGTTAAATATTTACCAGTAATGTGCAGCATCAGTTATAAATAGTGACAGAGCAGAATGGAAATCATCTGTGTCACTGTGAAATATCACAACTCACTACGCATGACATCATACCCATCCTATTCCCCTTGAACACTTTATAAATTGTGTAAGTGCTGCCTGGGAGGAAATAAATCACCAATATAATTATCCTATTTTAATATTGCTGTGAAAACCCAACAGTAGCTGATTTCAAGGCAAGTACAACATAACAGCTGACAGTTTATATGAGCAAGAAACGCTATAAGTGTGGAAACCAGGATTGAAAAAGCCCAGGGTAATACATACACCTTGGCAATGATTACTGGCTTAGTGAAAGTACAACCTACCTACACTGATGTACCTGAGCTCAGTGAACACAGAGTAGTTACATGAGTCATCAACACTCATAAACACTGTCTGTATATCTGCCAAATAAACTAAAGTGGTGTTTCCTGAAAGGCTCTCTGAGGAGACACCTCCTGTTACTTTCTGCCACCTCATGATACAATCACTCTACTATCTGTCAGCATAAAATGTTCTAAGAGAGCTCCAGAAGCATGCTTGAACTTAACTACAACAACAATGACCTGGAAAATATATGTTATTGAATAATTTGTGTAAAGATTTTTTTCTGCAGCTGATGTTATGACAGTGAGACACCCACAGTAAGAGATAACCCTGCGTTCAAGGACCTACAGCCAGCACTGTTACAGCACAGGTGATAGCACTAGTGTAACATGCATTGATGCTGTCACAGCTGAGTTCAGAGTTCACTCCTTTGTGAAGTTATCATACAGTACACGTAAATGATTTGGCAGTCCAGCTAGCATTGGGCCCTGATGTCATCACTAACAGGATACAGTAATTAGGTTCTCAGAAAAATAATATTGTTTCCATGTCAACACAGTAAATACTGTTTCTGGAGCAAAGGTTTGCACTATATACCTTTGACACTTGTAAATGATGAAGGTAAACATTGTCAAGTACTATAAGGCAGCATACAATACGCTTCTTGTTGGAAAAGTTTCACAATAATCCTATTTCTAGAGACTTTAAGTGTGTCAATGGTACATTTACAGTGATGTCATTGCACTTGTGACATCATCCTAGAAATGTGTGTTTGGCATATTTCAAAGCTTACCTGTGATATCTGTGTCCTTAGTTTTTGGGATGAGAATTTACCTCACCCATTACTTTGGGAAAGAAAACGCATTATACAGTAATGACACACAGAAATTAATGGCCAGTGCTGCTGGATTAGAGTAAACGCGAGTGACCAACTGGCTCATACATTTTGAAATGTCAGTCTGAGATCTCATTATCAGCAGTACTGTAGGCCCTCTCTTAGCCCTCCATGTGATAAGATTCAGTCCCATGTTTTTGATGTTGTTGACAGTATTAAATTGTGGAAATGTCTGTACATATAGCCTATAAATTGTATTAAGTTTAAGCTACAGTGTGATTAGAACAGGTTATTCTCTAATTAGGATAGGTTATGCAGGGCTATGGTGCAATTAAACTGCATTATTTTGCTGGGCACCTTAAGGACTCCAGGAGCCTGCAATTCCTAACTACTGGCCTGATGCACCTGCAACAAACTGATCCCAAACGCACACTACAAGATATGAATGTTGGGATGACTCAGTAAGGCGAGTTAACACTAGATTTCTCTCCTGTCATTATAACCGAGCAGTTTTCCTTTAACTGTTCACCTAAACCCATGCACACCAATGATAACGTGTATTGCCTTACCTTACTGCTGTGCCTGATCAGTGCGTAAAAGCCTGTCAAATAGCCATGAATGCACGTGCCGGTGCTTCAGTCTGTGTCCTGCAGGTTATCGCCAACCAAAACAAATAAAGTCACTGAAAGCCCGCTTGTGTGTGTGTGACGGCGCATTGCATGCGTGTGCCGGTAATGTTGAGATAGCCACTCCTTTTACGGGAGGCAGGGCTGGAGAGACGACCCGCCGTGCAGAATCCGCAGTCATCTGTGATGTTTCTCTAGCCCTGCTCGCTCCTCTTTCTCATCCAGCATCCCTCCCTGGCGACACCTCTGAATTTAAAGGTCGGTAATTATTCGTTCATCCCGTTAACTGACACCCCGAAGCTGCCAAATGCTGCTTCTAATCTTCATAATCTGCGGAGGAAAGAGGAAGCAGGCGCTCAATCCACATCACGGCGGACCTGCTGTGGAGCCGCTGTACCGATCGACAGCAATTAACGGCGTTTCTCCACCAGCAGGGTCTTGTGCTGCGGTGAAAAGCTGCATGACTCACTGTTCGATTAGTTTGCCTGGTTGTCCCGGGCTGTGCGGTGTTGTGTCTGCAGGACATTGCGGACAGCAGAGCTCTCAGGGGGAAAGAGTTTAAGAAAATCAAGGTTTTCAGCTGTGGTGGTTTTTAGATTAGGCTATCCTAATGGGAAGGGAGGTGTGTTTAATTAAATATCCACGTGTTAACAGGTATCACGTGACACGTGCTATGTTCAAAAACAACGCAAACACAGTGTGACTTCATGCTGGGATCCAGTCAATGTCACTGCTCACCAATGTGTAAATCTTTTAAGCAAAAGACCAATAGAAAAAGCTAAATTTGAGATTATATAGTAAAGATCTCCATGGGGACCCACCACAAGGCCAGCATGCACTATGAACAGCCCTGAGTCAGCATTTATTGCTGCTTTATGCTGTCCTGTGTAATGTTTATATGCAAGGGCTCACCCAGTCAAAGTTCTAATTAAATATTTTTAGGCAAGCAATATAGAAATTGCTTAATAGGTTCTACCACAACAAATTCAAGGTTGTATGAAAATGTGTCAGAGTGTAAAATTAATTACTTACATCAGTGGTTCCCAAGATTATTTCAGCTTTTTCACGTGAATGCTCGAGCATCTTCAGGCCTCTACAAACCCTTCAAAAAACAACCACAGAACGAATAAGCTTTGAATAGTTATCATATTTTGGGTAGCTACAGGACATTAGCATTCGCTGATAAAATATTATACCTATCACATTCAGGTTTTTTGCATACAGGGGGTTATAATTTATAGATTTCTGTACCATAGAAGCAAAGGACTGTGATTCTAGCCACTTATAATGTCGCAACCACTGAACATCCTCAGCTCACACATATAATACCACACTGCAGTAGGCCCATTACTGCAGCCTAATGGAAAAAGCACTGAGAAGTCTAGACATAATCAAACCCCAGTACAGAGGTCAGGTAATACATCTGCTCAGTGAAACCGTTTTTTTATATATATTTTCACACAAAGCCTAACTGCAGATATCACAGATGCTTTCAATGAATGTCTGCTTTAATAAAATGTGTCTGTCCCAAAAGTACATCGCTGTGATAAACTGTTATATCTTTGCAAATCAGCCAAACACTCCTCCCTTAAAACACAGTTAAACCTTGAAATAGATATTACTGCAGTACTGCAGTATTTCAACTCACGGCAGCATTGCAGTTAGGTGAGAGATATGATAGTACTGTACTGTACTGTAGTACTGTACTTAAGTACAATTTTGAGGTACTTGTACTTATATAGTATTTCCATTTTATGCTACTTTATACTTGTACTTCACATTTCAGAGAAAAATATTGCACGTTTTACTTTGCTATATACTATACACTTTGCTATTTGATAGCTGCGGTAGAAAATGACTGAAATGCGTATGTGAAATTGCTGAATCACTGTTAAATCATCTGTTGAACAACTCAAAAGAGGCATCACGACCTTTGACATCAGAGGACGCTCAGACTGTCCAGTCCTAAAGATTAGACGACCTTGGTGTTGTGAGTCTGACCACAGAGGTTTTTTATTCGTCAATTGCTGTAGTTACTAGTTACAATTCAGATTAAGATTTTACATAAAAACACATATGATACACATTAAACCAGTGATCCCAAAACGTTTTGGCTTGTGTACCCTTACAAAAAGTAGTGTCTAGTTGGGGGCTCTCGTCACATTTCAGATGTCTATGAGTTATTACCAGTTCCACCAAAGAGACATTTCCTCTCTCAACTTCTCATATATAAGTACAAATACATTTGCTGATAATAGTTCTGTACTTCTACTTAAATAGGATTTTGAATACAGGACTTTTACTTGTAATGAAGTATTTTTACATTGTCATATTGGTACTTTTACTTGAGTAAAGGATCTGAATACTTATACCCCTGCTGTTTCCCCTCTCAAGACACATTGCCTGTGTACCCGCTCACCTCTGCTTGTCAAGGAGAACTCAATTATCTTGTCAGTGACAAATGTCTCACCATTCCCTCACAGCCAGATGCGTACAGCTTAGTGCAGTACATGTACCAGACATTCAGTAACCTGGAAAGGGCACGGGTCCTATGGCCTTGAATGACACAGTGCGAGGGAAGGGATAAACTATATTAGTGTGCACGATCAGCTGTCTGTATACTTTAAAACTACATTAATTTATGGGAAATTTCCACATGGTGTCTTTATTTGACAATATCTTTAATGTGACCATACAGCACAAGTCCATTGAGGCCATGCACAGAAGCAGCTTTTTACATTATGGGCATAAAGGAGAGGTTATAATTCTAGAAACAGAAATGATACAGATACATAGATTATAATAAGAGAAGATTAGGGCAGACGTTAAACACTAAACAAGTGCACTTGAGTGATGAAAAGATGTTTCCAGTCTTTTTCAAAAGGTGACCTTGGCTCACTCACTGCACGCAGGCTCAATAAAAACCTTCTGCTGCTATAGTTCCTATCTCAAAGACAGAGCTAAATGCACCTGAGACATTTCCATTGTTATACAAAGAGGCTAACCTTGCTTGACAAGCTGAAATTGGTGTGGTGCCAGTGTAACAGTTGTTATGAATGAAATAATGGCCTACTTTCGAATGCAGTACCCTGTTGTCTGCTGTCTGGCGGTATTAGTATAAATGTAGCAAGCTGACACCCTGTGTTAAGTTACAACTGGCAGCATCAAGGCTACATGTCTTGTTAACTACAGATACAGAACTGACCACATTATTGTGTATGAATTATCATTATCATTTGTGTATGAAATATTAATGAGGACTAAGAGCAAGGTGCACCAACCATTAACTACTATACTAATGTACTTAAATTCTAAGTTTGTAGAAACTGTATCTTATTGTACTTGTGTGGTGTGTTTTTATTATATTATTTTACCATTTCACTACTTATAAGTTTATATAATATTTGGTAACACTTTCAATTACAGCCCGCAACGTACAATGTAACTCACAAAATTAACTTAGTGTCATTTTTTGTACTTATAGTGTACCAGGACAGTACATACTGATACAGACATGTAGGTACAAGGGAACAAGATACCTAAATATATATACTGTAGGTATTTTTTTAACTACCGGGTACTGTTATTACGGACCTACTGAGTATCAAAGCTAGAAGTTTGGGGGAAGATGGGGTAGCACTTTATAAATCTGCTGTGATTTATTTAAAAATGACCGTACTTACCTACACTGGAGGGGTACAGATGATAACAAAATTAGCATAGGCAAATTACATAGTTCCTAAATAACTACGGGGTACATTTGTGTTATTGATTTGGAACAAACCATCATTGTCCCGGCTGTGGCTCTCCCTCATTCCTTGTGTTTCAGCTGTTAATCCCTTCCTTGTGTTCCTTGTGAGTCCCCCGTTTGTTCTCTCTCTGTCTGTGTGTGTGTGTGTGTGTCTCTAGGCGTGGCGCTCCATCCCACTCCTGCTGCCAATCTAGCTGCACACCTGCGACCCATCCTTTTGTCTAGCTCCTGCAGTTTATTACCCCAGCTCTTCACTCAAGTTTTCGCCAGATCATTCAGTTTGCCAGCGTGGTACTAACGCTGTGGCCAAGCTTGAAACCAAAGTTTAGTATTTTCTCGTGTATTCCTGAATCCTGTCTAGCTCTGTGTTTGCCTGTGCCTGAGGTCCATTCCCTCCTCAGATCTCTGTCTGCCTGCCTCGTCCAGCACCTCAAGTCAGCCTGTCAGCCCAGCTCGGTCTCTGTCTGCCGCCTCTCTTCAGCTCCATTCCATCAACTTCTGAATAACCTTCATTAACCGTTGCCAGTCTTTGTCCAGTTTCTGCTTTTGGGTTCCAGATTACGCAAACAGAGGTCCAGGGAAAAGAATATTGTCAGGAACATGCTGTAGGCCTAAAGCCTATATGTTACTGTATATGTTGTAGTTACAGTATGGGGTAGAACATTGTACTTACAGGGGAAATGTCGATGGTGGACACTCATTTGTGACCTGTGTGCGACCTGTTATAATAAAGTTTGCTGTAATATTCTATTCATAGTCCTAAATAATTCTAAGTAATGGGCTGTAAATGACAACACTGCTGGACTTCATATATTTTAACACAAGATACATTTTGGAAGTTTTAACACCAGTTATTGTAAACTTTAGTAATGTCCTCTGTTAGGATTCTCTCTGTGTCTCTCCATTAACATGTCTCACTCCTCTGTTTGGGGTCTCCTAGCTACCTTTTAGATCTCCTGACTCATTCTGCCCAGTTTGAAGTCTTTATTTGGTCTGTATCTTGCAAGTCTTGCCAAAACAACAGAACCAAATGTCTCTAAGGAATTTTGCCTTCTACTAGTTTACTGTTTGTGTCTCTGCATTGAATAGTCCTGTATTTACTGTTCTGTGCCTGTCTGGACAGTTGGCCAGCATAGGATTTAAGGCAGACATCCACAGACAAAAGCTTCTGCTTTTTTTGCAATCCATTATCTTTAACTTCATACAAGCTGCATTATTTCTGGGCTGGACTACATACGACATATTTCATCCTCCAAACATACAAAATCACATAAATCAAAACCTCCATTCCTAAATACAGGCAACATTTTCACAAAGTTTCTGAATGGTACAGCAACACACAGATTCTTTGAAAAAAAAAGTATTATTATTTAAAAAAATACATAACTAGGAAAATAATGAACTAGGAAAAAGTAGTAACAACAATAAGAATCAAAAACGTGAAGGAAAAAAACATGAGTACAAACCCTCAAGAGAAAAAAACAATTGTGTACTACTCTAGAACAAAATCTGCCCAACAATTCATCATCCCATCCAGATTTGGCTACATCTACAGGAAAAGAAAAGCTCCAACATCTTCAAAAATATACCCACAGTTTTGCCTCTCTATAGTTAATTTCTCTAATAAAAATAAGTCAACTGAATTGATCAAGAAATAACTTAAATGTTGGAAACTGTCTTTTTCCAGCCCAATATTGGCCTGATATATTGATCTATACCATCAGTCTGGATATAAACGCCTCACCCTTCTTCTGTGTTCCCACTGGTCACTGACCAAATGACTGGTCTGGTGTCCCACCAGCTTTCAGAGAGCTGAATCATCATACAGTTTAGTGCTGAACAAGGAATGCTGGGACAGGTGCCAACTCAAGTCAGACCAGACAAGGCTCAGTCCCCTTAGAATGAGCTGACCTGACCCCCGCCACCCTATTCAAACAACATGTTTTACCTACTTTTTGTTGCTCGCTGTGGAAGATTTGAAAGGCTTATGCATCATATGGGTGCATAGTGAGGAGGCTGTAGGGGAGAAAAGAAGACAGCATCAGTCAGTGACATCAGTCAACTTCAGTCATGCTGACATTGTCTGTTTCCAAAGGCACACACACACCCAAACACATTCACCTGCAGCAGCCAGGCATTATTACAAGACCAACACTGCCCTCCAGTGGAATTATAAAAGATATTTCCTTAAATTCTATTGAAAGTGGGATTGAGTTCAGGGCAGGTCATGGATTATTTGACCAATTCCTCATGAGAACAGTCTTATTAAACCAATTGGAAGAAACTTTGTTTTATCCACAAAGCCTCAGACATAACATTCACCACATCAATAAAGATCACCCTATTCCTCAAGCACTTAACATTCTCCAGGCATCTACTTCCTTACCCAACGGAAATACCACCTTAGCCACCGTGAGCCTTTTTCTGTTTAAAGCATCATAAGACTCTTATTTTTTTATCTGTTTGTGTGATGGAAGGCGCATATTTTCAGAGAGCGATCACGCCAATAAAGCCATAAAGTAATGACGGAAATCTGGAACACTAAGGCAAGCGTTATGTTCAGTCTATATGACTTACATAAACAATAAATGGAAAGACTGAACGCTTCTCTGCAATGAGTCACTTTTGGATCAGACTGCATCATGGGAGAGTTTGTGCAGGCAATAAGAGGGCAGCAGAGCGCTTTGAGATATGCTTGCTGTAACGTATGACTGTGTATCAACAATATTAAAGTGGATATATAATGTGATTATTACTAACCGCCAAACACACTCGCACACACACAGTCACACCACACAGGCATGCAGGATGCAGCGCTGGCCAGACGCACACGCAAACATGCACAATCCACACACATGGCCGTACAGCTATGAATCCACACAACACACACACACACACACACACACACACGAGTCGAGTGCGAAACCACACATACACACAGGAGCACTGGCTCGCCATAAACCACATTCATACACACACGCACACTCCTGCAGTGCATACCTCCCCACTATTGGTCCAGACCCAGACACCGCATGCCAGTGCACCTCGCTCCCTGAGCCGCAGGCCGCAGGAGTAGAAGAAGAAACAGATGGGTACCAGCTGTTTGGATGAGAGCCCCGGGTACACAGCTACTGTATTGCAACCCACACACACACACGCATGCATGAACACAAATTCATTCAAGTTGTTTAACTGCGCCCTTGCCTATACTGCTTCTAGTATTTACTCACATAGCATTAACAGGTAATGCATAGTTAGTGCTCTGTTAAACAATTGTAGATGTGAGGTCATCAACTTGAAATTCAAAAGCAATTACTAGAAATTACTACAGATTTACTGATGTTAAAATGCCACACAGAGCAACTTTTATATACGGTGCAGTCTTTAAGTGTTTGGACAGTGACATTGTTTTAGCTCTCTATCTAGGCAAGCACACTCTATTTGAGAAGAGAAAAATAGAGATAGAAGATATAGAGAAGAAAATATATCAAACAAGCAGAAGTAACTATGTAATCCACAAAGTAAGTTATAAAGTCAAGAAAACTCCAAAGAAAACAAATGGGATTTTGTGCACTGATTTAACTTCTCTTAGACTCACACATTGGATTTGAAATGAGCGAATAACTATGACGTTAAAGTGCTGACTTTGAATGTGTTCCCATCCATATTAAACAGTGTAGGAATGATACAAGGCAACCAAGACGTTTTTTCAGGCCAACATGTAGAATGATCTTGACTGGCCGAGCCAGTCACCCCACTGAACATGTGTTTCACTTGCTGAAGAAAAGACAGAATGCGGGGGGAAAAAAAGCCCCCAGAACAAGCAAAAAGTAAAGACTGCTGCACTACATGCCTGGCTGAGTGTCACCAGGAAAGATACCAAGTGTCTGCTAATGTCTGCGGTTCACAGACTTCAGTCAGTTATTGATTGCAAAGAATTTGCAACAAAATATTAAAGCTGCACTAATCAATATTTTCGTATGAACAATTGGACAAATGACTGAGGTGAAAGGGGTCACTGGTAGTGACAATCCCACAGAGAATCATCACTCTGCAGTTCCCCTCCGCTGTATGGAGAGTTTTAGCATCTTTGATAAACTCTCGGACGCTACCAAACAGCAGACAGACAAAGTTAGCGACTAGCTGGTGAACACTCTGGCACATTTAGCAGCTAAAGAGCCAGATATTTCCCTCAGGAGTTGGTGGGGAGCAGAATAGAGCTAAAAGGGGGGTGAATATTGCTAACATGTTTGCCATATCAACTCTGTAAGGCCATAATACAGCTTGTTCCTTCAATTGTTTATGTTAATTGTCAAAATTACCAATGGTCCATTGGCGGGATATGTATAAAAAGGGCTAGAATTCCCCATATAAGTAATTTAATGTAAACACCCTGAAATTTAAGCTGAAAGTTGACACTTACTCTTAGTCATTGTTTCATTTCAAATCCAATGCACTGGCAGACAGAGGCAACAGCACAAAAACATGTGTCACTGTACTACTACTTACAGACTTGACTGTATGTTGTAGCAATAATATTATTACTGGTGTAAGACAGCAGGTGTATATGTTGAAATAGTATCACTTCGGAGCAGTACATGTAGAGGGTTACAGTACAAAATAAGGGTATGAAATGAATTTATCTTTAGAAGTTTGTTTTCTCAACAATTGTGACCACTGTAGACGTCAAGTTAACTGTCCACAATGAGGGCAGTGGATGCTGTTGATCATTTAGGATTCTCCTTCTTTCTTTGTGTTTCCTCCCTGAATGCAGCAATTTCTGATCCAACCTCAACTATCAACTTTCTTCCTATGAGTCAACTGAGGTGGTGACTCCTTCAGCTCATTACAACATGACTTATTGAAACCAAAACTCTCCCTCTAATGCCTGAAATGCATGTTTCCTCTGTCTGAATGCCATTAGTTACAGCCAGTGGTTGCTCCCTCTTATTACACTCACTTTGAACACAATCTGTCTCATTAAATAAAAAATTCAGCATTGTGTGAAGTACTGTAAAGTTAGGGTTTAATTCTACTTGAGGCTGCTGTGACAGTCCTGCCACTACAAACGTGACATTAAACATCACAGAACGCCATCTGCACAGCTTACCGGCATCCCGGAGCAACACTCAATACTGTACCAGCTATTGAACACTGTGCAGGAAAAAAATGACAAATGGAAATTGTATTGTGTGTATGGTTGACCACGGCCGTCCTGTGATTTCCAGCTTCAGCGCTGATGTGGTCTGGCCAGTGTGGGTTTAGAGGGCAGACCGGAGCAACAGTAGGCTGGTTCGGGTTCTTTTTCCCTCTCGAAGCCAACAGGATGTCTTTAATGAACCACAGTGTGTTTGAACTGTTGTCACATCTCGCCATACGGCAGTCCAGCCCTCATCGCTGGCATGCACAACATGAAAAGGAAGACGCAGCGAAATAAGAAACATGCGAATAACTGAAGATGTATCAAATCCAGGAAACGCCGTCTCCAAGACAAAGACCACAAATCAAACGTTGGCCATAATAGAGGGGAACGTCTTTGGGTAACGCACTGCAGAGGTTTCAAGTGACTGGGGCAGCCCTGCTCTTGTTGTGCCCAGGCAAGTGTTTTTTAGTTCGCTGCCGCAAATGTCTTCATGTCAGGTTTGATGCAACCTCAGAATCAGATTGCAGCCAATGTTTTAGTGAAGACTGTAGCTGCTTGTTGATTTGTTTCTGAGGGTTTAAGCGGAAACACTGTTGTTTACCACAGGTTCCACTGTACTGGGACTGACCCTGCTTGATTTCTAGTGTGCTGGTGAGCGAGTTTACCTGTAACGTCCACAAGATGGTGTTGCTGGCGTATCATATAACTGACCGAGCTGCAGTGCCAGTTTATTGTGGCAGCAATGACGAGAAAACAAGCTCACATCATTATCATGATATCTGCAAACGGTGGTGATGGTTCAGTAACTGTGAGCGTTGATATGCTGCATATTGTTTCAATTACTCCAAACTGTTGTTCCAGACCATGCCATAGGAAAATGCTCAAAATACTCCATGTTTGATCTTGTGGGCTCTTGTGAAACTGGAAATGAATGGTGATTAACTATAATGATGATCATCATGGTGAAAGGTTTTGCGCCACAGGTTATTTGACTGTGTGAGCCAGTCTACGCAGAATAGGCCTAAAAAGGAAAGCCCGTCAAAACTATTACCGTTTGTGAAGAATATTGCACGTCGAAGAGTCACATTCTAGTTGAAGA
The DNA here is from genome assembly GCA_008360985.2 of Macquaria ambigua. NCBI lineage: Eukaryota > Metazoa > Chordata > Actinopteri > Centrarchiformes > Percichthyidae > Macquaria > Macquaria ambigua. The sequence goes on from VMKM01002460.1 coordinate 35,463, forward strand.
AACAAGATATAGATGATTTACAGTCAGCAAAGAAACGTATCAATTTTAATTTAAAAAATGGCAATAACTCAAGACAAAATCTGTAAAAGTGGAACAAAGTTGTTTTCCTTTTACACATTGCACGGCAGTTGGAAACAAATGAACTGCTTAAGTCTAGCTCAGTTTTATTTGTGTGTGAACGTGTGCATGTGTGTGGTGTTGTTGTGGGAGGCTTTGTAGTGTTGAGTGAGAGAAAAGGATATGGCTATGATTAAAGCAGGCACTAAAGCAAAGGTGGTAATTGGGATCATAAACACTCACTTTTCCATTTACCCCTCTAATGAAGCGTTCCTGTTTATTCTGAGCAGCCGACGCATCAGAAAAACAGCATCCACTCTGAGCTAATCTGGGTGTGTGGCACCGTTTAGATCTGCTCGTATTATGGCGGCGTGATGAAGGATGTCAACAAATACAGAGGGTACAGGACGCAGCGTAAACAGGCTTACAGTAGACACACAGGTTTTCGAGGGCTGATACTGTGCTGAGGCTAGAGAAAGAACAATTGAAACAGCAATATAAGTTTTCATGCAAATTTAGCACAAACTTTAAACAAATGTGCAGAAAATCGGAAAAAGGAGCTGTTTTGCATATGTTAGGAGTTGAGTGCATTGTGATACACAGCTGGTGCCGCTAATTCTCCAGTCGGGCGCCATTAAACCAATGCAGAAGAAGAGGACAGCAGTCAAACATCAAATGAACGAAAACCATGTAGAAAACATGATGGAATTATGGCATTTACGTTTGTTTCATGTATTAATTTTAGGAGCGTTACAGTCTCCTCATCGCTCCACACAGATCTGATGTTTTCGTCTAGCGCAATTTTTTGTCTCTCCAGTGGAGCTGAAGCTTTAGTGGCCATCTAAGTCGCATGCTTCATGTACGTCATGATTTATTCGCCAAGTCTGTTTCCATTGCACTTTTGTTGCATTTTGCTTTTATCGATACACCAACTATTCCACTTCAGCCAAGCGCAAAAATCTGTGATTTTTCACAACTTTTAAATTTTGTGTTTTTTAATGCAAAAATTAAAAATGTGCATTAAACAGGTGGATGGAAACCCACTTAATGACAGCACAGAAAAAGCTTTCTACTAACACATGTGGGCTCCCTTCCTTTCATAATATGGAAGATGTAATATAGAGTTTAAAAGTGAGATGAAATATGATTTTGTGACACAAGTTTTTGGCAGGGACACAGAACCCACTGCCCTCGTGGATCAAGGCTGGAACAGATCGTGACAATGTGCAGTGCAGGAGGGAGTCTGCAGCCTGCCCGATCATACACACAAACCCTCTGGTGTGCCTCTGGCTCCGAATTGCGTCAATTGCTTGGAGCCCGGCATACCTGCTTGAAGGTCTTGTTTATTTATTTATATTTGTTGGCCTAGAAGTAGTCCAATTTAATATATTAAGTCTAAATGCTGGAATCTAATCTCCCCATAAGATGTGTAATTCCCTCTAGGTTCCTGAGAACATGACCTATCACCAGCACTGATCTATTTCTTTCTTGATTTTACCCTTGATGAGTTTCTTTGTGTGGTGCTCTTTTGTTCATCTGTTCTGCATCTTCTTCATCTCTTCTTACCCATAAACCTGAAACATATAACACATTTCTCTCAGGAGGGCCCTATCGGCGTAGAACAGCACTGGGTAGAACAGGAAATACAAAATCGGTTAGGGTTGAATCACTGTCGTAGAAACTGGCAATAGAAATGGACATTAAATCACAGGAAAATATTAAGGATAATTACTTTTTGGCAGGGTGAGGTCGGTTTTAATCGCAGGTTTTACAGATTGCCACCTCTGAAGCTGTTAAACAAAACAGAAAGAAAAATGCATACTCAAAAAAGTTATATAGAATGTAAACATAATAAAAAGAGTATATCAGCAAACTGATATATTGGTTTCACCCTTACACACACAAAAAAAAACACACAGCAGTGCAAGAAGATGTAGTGTCTTTAGTCTTTGGGAAACTGCGATCATAAAACTGAGTTTGTTTTATGGCAGCTAAGATAGGGAAAAGTGAAATTTAAGCTTCAGGGGTCACAACAGGGTCAGACCTAATTCTTGGCTAAACAGTCATTTTTCATCTATTTTTTGGCAATTAACCTTGCAAACATGACTCCGTTTGGTCTCCCCCTGGTTGTGTCTTTATGAAGGTACATAACACTGGAGGACAGAGCTGTCACGCAGTCCAGACGCAGGCTTGTTTTACTGCTGATCTGGGCTCTGCCAGGCTCTCCTCACACCCTGGCGGTGGCTGCTGTCAGACAGAAAAGATATAAAGTCAAAGTAACTGGCTGCTCATAATCGTAAATATCGGGGGGGGGGGAAATTCACTGATTCTTTTCCCATCAGGACGAGGGTGTTTTTCATCAGTGAAGAGAAAGTCACAGGTTGTTCTATTAGGACATTAAACTGGGAGATTTGGGTTTGGATCAAGTGTAAGGTGGTGGCTGATGTGTTTGATATGTGTTTTAATGAGACATGTCCACCTCCTGAAATATCAAAAGAACCTAAGATGTCATAATGCCCAAAAATTATAAGCAGCTTATCAACTCTGGGTGTATTTTTACTGGTTTGACTGATGCTTTATTATGACTGGAAGTGTTTAACTAAATATTACACCTGCCCTCTGACTGCTTAGATTAGGATCTGGCTAACATTCTTCTCTTTCCCTTTAAAAAGCAACATATATCTATTAGGCCATCTGCGTTTCCAGTTCAACACCACTTTTTAAGCGTGATTCTTTTCGACTTTTCCGCTCACCCAGTACACGGAACGTTAAATTTATCATAATCCTTTGAAGAGGGGACCTGGAGGAAGCTCACCCAGTCAGTGTGTTCCCTTCGCCTCTCCAAATGTCCAAATGCTGTGTGGCATGTTTGACATAGCGAATGAAAGGAATAACGCAGGTTGTCAGGTAGGAAAGAGCCAGGCTACAAGGCCACAGCAATCAGGAAAACTTGGTCCGGCACTAGGCATGACTTCAATAAAATACCTCCAGTCCTACTTTTAAAAGCATTAGTCCAGGGCAAATTAAAAAGTAGAGTGCAATTAAAAGAAATCACTGTGTAAATGTTAGCATGTGGAAGTTTTTCTTTTCCTTTTCCCTTTTTTTCCCCCCCTTCCTCCTAGCTGAACAAAGAATGCCCCAGAGGCAGAGCTGCGCAGCTGCTGAATATTACTACATCCATGTGTTTTAAATAAGACCCCATTATAATCAAAATCATAAAAAAGGTAATGTGGCTCTCTTAAACATTTAAATTCAAGTTAACCAATGTAGAGTTCAAGCCTTTGTGAGCATTTTTTTTTGTAGTTCCTAATTGAATGAATATTTGGAAGAAACAGATTAAGCAACCATCAAAGAAGCCATTATTTGTAACAAATATATTGCTCTATTGAATGTATTTAAAGAAATAGTACACGTAATTACTAGTTTTATTTCTGTAAACATTTTGTGTTTGCCCTTCGGACTGGATGATGCAGCGAGGGAGAAGCCTCTGTTATGCAAGACTGCGAGAAAGAGTTTGCAAAGCATACTGATTGATCCAGTCAGCTGTAGCACACTGGTAATGTGTGTGAAGTGAGGTAGCCTGTCATTTCCAACAAACTCAAAACTACATGGGCTCGGCAGCTGCACAATGGTATCATCAGAGTTACAGGGTGGCCTAGTGGTCTTGCAATGGATTCCTGGATTCAATATGAGTGACTTTGTTGCAAGTGTCACCCCGTCCAAACCAACTATCCCCATATTTCCTGTCACTCTCCACTTAGGCATGTGATTGGCAAAGGACAAAAAAGCAGGAAACAGAGCCAGCCCCCCCAGATCTGCATGATTCACATGGGTCACATTTTCAGGTCGGAAAATCCGGAAAAATCACATCCCTACCACTGCCTACGAAAAAATGCTTGACATTGTAGGTAAGTTGGCTGATGGTCTTATCCCAGTGAATCAGCATGTACAGTTGTAGAGTTGGACATAACAGACTGTTGTTGATATGAGATCAGCTGTTACTAGACTTGGAGCAGTGACCTTTGACATTTAGAACCTTGAAGAATGGTAAAAGAACACAAAAAGAACAGATAAAAACTTGAGAAAAATATAAAATACACTTGAATACACTATGAAGTGAATTCATTTTCAAAGAAACCAGAGCACCAAATTGCGGATACATTCTGTGGGGCCCACTGGTCTGCAGAAGTCTGCTATGCTCAACCCTTTAGTTATAAGTCACTGAGGGTGTCGCCTCACACCAGGACAGATGAGTTTCCATGGGAGGAACGAAGATGTCTGGCCAAATCCACTTTTCCCCCTTATTAAAATGGATATTTCCGAGCTGTCAGAGGGTGAAGTCTGGGTTTTCAGAGGCTCTCGCTGACTTCTCGCTGACAGTGGGCTTCCTTTCCCCATAGGTTCAATATCTCCCATGGCTCCCCCTCCCACTGTGCGGTATAGCGGGTTCCCTATGAGTCCCAGGCCAGCGCAGCTCTGGCAAGCTGTTCACTTTTCACTTAACGGCACACACTAATTTACTGAGACTCTACACTGTTTTGGGTCCGCGGTACGATTCCCACGTTCCAGCTGAGAAAATATATCATTAGTCCCTCATCGTGTAATGCTTGCCACGTTACGTTATAAAAGCTGGGTGTAAAGCGACATGGATAAAACAGGAGTGATTTCCAGTGTGCCTCATTTTGACCGCCTGCTCGGAATAAGTGGTGGGTGTTAAGAATTTGAAAAGGGGACAAGATGCGGTGTTGAAAAGGCCATTTTGCTTACTAAATACTCCTGGGTGGCTGGAAGACTAAGCATTTCCATTGCAAATGTCTCCAATAACGTATTACAGCCATATGAGTGTAGGTCTTTACAAGCCTGCCTTGAAAGTTATATGGATTAATTAACTTTCCAGGCAAATTAAGATTCCATGCTAATTGTAGTCTAGGTACATTTAACGAGATCTAGACAGAAGATGGGTATTGCACAAATAAGTTCCTTCCCCCACACGTGTTTACTCTCTGCCGTGATACTTGATAAAGGACTAAAAAGAAGTTTGTTGACTGCTCAGAGGCAAAGGCCAAGTAGACCGGCATCCACAGAACTGCCACTGAGTGCAACCTATGTGTTGCTCTGTCATTATGCGCTGTGAGTGAGCGAAGACCCGTTTTTGGCACAAGACCACAGTTTTCTGGCTTCTTCACTTCACAAACATTTTTACAGGCGTGACAAGCTGCGACCGAGCACGCCGCAACAGACAGCTCTGTCACCTCAAAACAACCACCCCGCAGGGCCACACGAGACGGCTAAATATATCACCTCCCAGGAAGCAAAACAAAAAAGAAACTGTTGAGTCTGACCGGCTATCTTGTGGCTTAATTAACCAACGCAGGACACAGTCAGAGCAAATTAGAGGCCAATGGAAGTTCTTTGACTGGATGCTTTGTAGGCTTTACCGCATGGCGACCACAATGCAAATGGCCTCTCATATCACTCATCAATGCCATATTGTACACCCAGTCACCCCACTTCATGTGCCCATGTTTACCATTTTACTTAGCACTCCTACCTATCCGGATTACTTAGAAACCATCTTCTACACCTCCATCCCTCTATTTCTTTAATCACAAATCCATTCATGTGGCAGCAATTTGGGCCGGCCGACACCCAGTGGTGAATGCGCCTGACCCCCTTTCTGCCCCCTCTAGCCCCTCCCCCCGACACCCTCTGGAAAGCAACATCTATCACAGGAGGCTTCAGGGCCCTTACTGGCGGCCTCAGACCATTAAATCCGGGCTGTCAGGATTGTGTGTGTCTGCATCCACCAGTTGGAGGTATTACAGGTTACAAAATGTTGTTCTGGGCATGTATGTGACCTAACTAGCCCCGCCGCCTGCTCAGTAATGAGCATGGCAGTCTATACTGCACTGTATTAAACACGCATAACAGTTTCAGGAGCAGTTTTCATAGAAGTTTCTAGCAAGCATCAGTGCTATGTTGTCGTTTTAATGAAAGTCATAAGCATCCATGTTACTTAATTAAAACCAGTGTGCCTTTGCAGTGGTATCTGTTATTTATATATTTTATCAGGATTAGTAGAAAAAGATAAAAGAACTTAAATTAAAGCAAAATCCAGTGATGCATTTATTACATCCTCATATTAGGAAATAGAGTAACTCTTCTTTTTTTTTTTTTTTGCATCCACAGTAGCAGAACACAGGTTTTGTTAGTGCAAGGGCTCCTGTTAAATTGTTTCATTGCCACAGAAAAGCAGTGGCCTTTGACTCCATTCAGAAGACATCATCCGCTTACAAGCTCTCACAATAAAACCCATGCGCGCCGTAATAAGCCCGGCTTTGTTTCGAATACATCCAAGTGAAAACATTTATTGGACTAATTACAATGGTCTCCCATTGGATTTTCTTCCTGTGTTACACATGCTTTGGCAAAGTTCCCAGTATTGTGTCAAAACGTCCCACTACTCATGACTGTGGTACTAACTACCATGCATGGAGAGGCAGGGAAGGAGGGAAAAGCACAGTAAAAGCAAACTAGGAATAGTCTTTTAAATGTTTGCTCTATTGCAATACACAACACATTTTTTCTGATGGTGTTTTCTGAGTCTGATTTCAAAAAGCATCAACCTGCTGTCATGTGCTATTGATGGTCAGAGGTCATAATCAATTCCCATCTTTATTTTCACACAGAAATGCAGATGGAGCACCAACACTATTCCTGTCATGGCCTGGTTTTGAGGGAAGGTGTAAAGACCCAGGGCACTAATCTTCCTGTGGTACCTAAGGATGTGGTGTGAGAGGTGCAAGGAGCACAGGGAATGCTTTATGGGTAGCAATTCAGCTGTCATACAAGTTGAGCTGATTCGTTAAATATAAAGCTGGTAGGAACAGAAATGAGGTGGGATAAGGTGAGAACTGGACAGAGACAAAAACAGGATGATGTTGAGACGGGGACAGACGGGGTCAGTTCCCTAGACCAGGGGAGAGAGGTTTAGTAATCTGTCAGCTGTGATTGTGCCAACAGTAGCCAAGGTCGCTGTTAAGAGACAAATATTCAGGAACACACAGGTCAGCTTGGAAAACCCAGGCCTACACCACCAATATGCGTTCGAGTTTAGTTTTCCTACAACATTTAAACATCGTGGATGTAACTACTGACCAAAAAATACTTTCATGTCCAATTTAAAACAAATCTCTACAAACTGGTCTAAATGATGTACAAATGTAAAACACAAAATAAATGGTTGCACTAAATATTTAAGTCATGTAAAGTGACACACCTAAAGCTTTACTGGCAGAAGATGCAAAATAAGTTTACTGGAGATCATCTATGCGTTATCTGGGTCTAACAAGCTGGTTAGTCTTTAGGTGGTTAGTCAGTTCCATCAAAAAAACTACATCATGAAGACATTTCAAAAAAATCCATAATGTGATATAAGCAGAATTTCAGCGCACTAAATACCTCAGAGCACAGTACAGTCAATAGTAAATTGAAAGAATATTGCACGGCTGTGAATCTGCTTCTGTACATGAAGTCACTGGTGACAGAGGCCACCAAGAAGCCTATGGCACATCTGTAAGAGCTCCGAAGCCACTTTACATACAGTGTCTCTGCACACAATCCACTGCTGCATGGTGATTCACCAATGGCAGTTTTATGGCTGTTAAGAACAATCACATGGCATCTAGCCTAGTGTCCTCCAGTAGGCATGTGGAAGACTCTGAAACACGGCCTAATAAGACCAATATTAAGGAGTTTTAGCCATCATACTGTACACTATGTTTAGTATAACCCAAACACAGCACATCAAAAGAAATGCAATTGTGCCATCCAATTGTAGTGGCAGTAGAAAACTGTGGGGATGCTTCTCTGCAGCAGGAACGGTACAGGCTAATGAATGTAGAGGTTAAAATGAATGCAACAAAATTCAAAGACATCCTGAAGGAAAACTTGCAACTCAAAACTTTAGAAGAGGCCAATTCTCCAGCAGGCAAAAAACCCCAAACATTAAGCCAGAGCTAAACAAGAACGGCTTCAGAACAAAAATGTGATTGTCCTGCTGTGGCCAAGTCCAAGTTCAGACCTCAGTCCAATCCAGAATTAGTGAAAGGACTTGAACTTGCTGTTCAATTACAGTCCATGTGCGTCTTGACAGAGCTTGAGCAGTTTTGCAAAGAAAAAGAGTGGAAGACTACAGTGTCCAAATGAAAAGCTGTTACAGGCCTGTCTACATAGACCCAAAGCTGTAAATGCTGCCAAAGATGCCTCTACTCAATACTGACTTGATGGGGGGAAATATTAATGTTTTATTGTTGTAAATAATTTTCACAATTAGTAGAAGAAACTGTGTCAGAAAATATCTAATGAAATGTAATATTCTTTCCATGTAGAAAACCTAAATTTAAATTTGGTGGCAAGCTCAATTTGCTAGCTTAAAATGTGTTGACTGAAAGAACCCCCAACCAAACCATTCAAACTAATTTAGCTGGAAACAAGTCTAGTCCTCCTGATCTAGTCTGTTAATAGGTAGTACAGTAACTAAGTGACTTAGTCACTGACCGAATGAGCAGTAACAAACTTAGCTTGATGGCTAACATAAGACAACTTCCAAATACACAAGAGTGGGGTGAGACTGGTGCTTTCATCGCCGTTCCAGCAGTGCTTCGTGCAAACTGTTCCATTCACAAGACAATGTTTCAATCGTAGCCATGATTTGGGCTTGATCCCAAATAAATCCCATGCATTATAAATATAAAATAAATAAACAAAGTTTTGGGGCTTAGCTAAGACTATTTTACTGCCTTCATATTACAAAACATTATTGGGTGTATTCCAACAGATATGGAGCCATTCAATGTGCTGTCTGTTGACACTAACATGGTCACATGAAGCAATCACTCGGGCCAGCAGAGATATCAGTTAACAAGAGAAAGTGAAAGTACACTGAGGGATTTTTGTTATTGCACAAGGTAGCACAAATGACACAGTGCCACAGCCTGGCTCAAACATGTGTGACAAAGGAGGCAGACCACACGAGACAAATAAATAATACAAAACTGTTTTAATTAAATATAGAAGATAGGGCCAACCCTGGGTCTGTCCCCCACTCCCCATAAGACAGGGTTCCTACCCTGGACCTTAACTACCAAAAAGCATTTTAGCTGTAATAATCCATTACATTATAAACAAAACAGACCACTTTAACATTATGGTTTAAGGACTGGAAGTGCTCCCCCTAAATGCAACCCTCCGTAAACACCTTTTATTATAATTAACAGCCCTCAGTTATATGTTTATTTTTTTATTACTATCCATTAGGTGTTCATATACAAATATTTTAATTTGGGAATGACAGGTCAATCAACAAGTGGAGAGAAAGAAAATCATTTAAATATCATAATTAAGATTTTGGTGTTCATGCTTTTATTGACAATTTTAAATGTAAAATGTAAATGCAATTTAAAGTGTACTGTCAGTATGCCATGGATCTACTAACATGGTAGCATGCCAGTTATTGCAGTAAGTAGTAGTAAAGCAAATCAGATGTGAGTTGTCATTATGTGTTTAGTTCTCCTTATAAGTACCACCAGGAAATACACAATAAAAATAAATATATAGCTGGATGATAGTCAAGTCAACTTTCATTTATATAGCCCAGTACCACAATTTTCCCTCAATTAGTAAACTGTACCATACCAGGAATGCTACATTTGTGTAAAGGCCATAACATCATGATAACACCATAGGATGTTTCTTGTAGAGTAAAACACCTGGTAAAATGAATATTAATCCGCTGGTAAGATGCAATAAACCACATCAAATTAGATAATATACAACTATAATTTTATATCTATTAATCTACTAATGCATGAAATATGCTGCTCTTAGAGGCAAATGAAATATTCCAAAGGTTTCTATCGCCGTGGTGGATTTTCTACGTAATAAAAGTATGGCTCAGTCAGCCCTTAAGAAGCTGGATCCATGCAGTCTTGAAACCTTAATGTAGAAAGTCTGTGGGTTCTTTCATGTGTCTCACAGGAAAAGTTATATTGGCCACATATTTCTAAATTAATATCCTAAAATGCTGCCAGCTGTATTAGCAGGGCATCAGTACATAATACATTTTGCTTTCATACTGTATATTGTCAACCTTGTAGCAACTTCCTGTGTGAAACTGTGTTTTCTGTCTGCAGAAAATAATTGAATTTAAAAGGTATGGGTTGATATGATTTTGTTGGACAGACTTGAGCCAAAAATCAAGAGATTCCTATTCCCATTGTTGGGGAATTTCCCACAACCATTCCCAGCATCATTCAGGGGGTGACGCAAGACCAAACCTACATGCTGTCAGTGGCCAAAGTGAGCATAAATACCAGCATGTTTTCACACTCAACCATCAGACAGGGGAAGAACTACAAAGAGCATATCTGAGGAAACTTAGCTGCTTTACTCTTTACTCTAGCAGTTTACAACTAAAACAGTTCAATCCTCCTAAGATGAAGACATTCAGCGTTGCAGTTGCAGTTGCCCTCGTGCTCGCCTTTATTTGCATTATGGAGACCTCTGCCGTGCCATTCACTGGAGTAAGAACTTGACTTAAATAATTTAATTTGATTATTAGCTATGAATGTTTTGTCAAAATGCTAAGTTATTTCTAAATGCGCATCAACAGGTGCAAGAGCTGGAAGAGCCAATGAGCAACGACAATCCAGCCGCGGCACAGGAAGAGATGTCAGTGGAATCCTGGAAGGTATGCTCAGTTGTTTGAATACATTAAGGTAATTCAAAAGTGGATAAACACCTTGCTCATCTGTAGCTTTGTCTTTCACACAGATGCCGTATAGACAGAAGCGCGGCATCAAGTGTCGCTTTTGCTGCGGCTGCTGCACCCCCGGCGTCTGCGGATTATGTTGCAGATTCTGAGGACTCTCAGAGCAGCCAGCGATCCGCACGACAACTAAATATTCAAATCTTTGGCAATTTACCACGTTCTGTTGTATTTATGGTTGCAGAACTCTAAGGATGTTACTGGGTTTGCTCATGCTGTAATTCATGTGTGCTCAGTAATTTGACCGCATCACATTATGCTGAATATCTGCAGATACTACAGTGCATCATCACAATAAACTTTAATGTTACCAATATAAAGTGAGTAACAGTGTTGTTTTTCTCTAATAAATAATAGGGATTCGATCTATAGTCAGTTCATAAAACATATTCCTGTAGAGTTGTTGTCTGGTGCACAGGAGGTGATCGCATTCATGTTTTCTGTAGTATAGTTAAAATAAAACCTGGCTTAAACTTGGTTGGTTGTCAGCTAAGCTTGATTATTATTTACAACGAGCTCTATTCTCAGCACAAATACACAACGTTAACACTTTTAGGGAGAAAATGCCACAAGTCTACCAATAGGTTTGGGTGTGTAACTAGACTCCACTAGAAAGTAACACATGATGGGTGCTCTTTAGTAGGTATACAGACTCTCCTAATATGCACGGTTTACCTTTTCCATGCTGGTACTGTATGTCACTTGTTTCTCTTGCTCCACTTGTTGTTTCAATCTCATCTTTGTCTCTCTGCTCTCTTGTCTTAACTGTCTGCCCACACTCTCATCCTGGTAAAACAGGGACAGTAAACAACAACTTAAAACAGAGTATTAGCAATTGTTTTAATAGACACTTCGATGGTCTCTCACTTCCCCACACAGTTAACAGTCACAAAACACCCTTTACCTACTTTATCAAAGATGGAGCAAACTGTGTCATGAAATAGCACATACCTTACCTTACCTTAAGCACATAGAATTAAGTATTTATAATATTGTTATGTTCAAATGATTACATTGTTTAGACTTAAGAGAATTATTTATTTTTCAAGTTTGGAAGCGCTCAATTTTCAAATTAATTTAGAGGCATTTTGGAAGTCTCAATTAATCAAACAAATTTGGATAACTAGCCCAGTTGCTCCTGGTGGTTGCTAGGTAGTACATTATTGACTTGATTTTTTTTAAAAAGCCCATCTTGATTAGCTAGCAGCAGTAATTAGCACAATTTTCTAAATTAATTCCACATTTCCACATATTAACTAAAAACATCTTCTGATTAATGATATCACTAGCTAGCAAGCTAACCGCAGTGAGGTAGCTAGCTAGTTTCAGGCTAAAGTTACTAAACAACAACAGACAACTATGCCAACCTGAAATTTCCTCATCTTGCTCTTGCGGCTGAATGTGCTAATGATGGCAGCTGAGTCGGTTTCTTTTCCAAAAACCTTCATGGCCATTACCACAGACTGTTAATAAAGATGGACGACACGTTCCCACTTCCTCCCATTGCACAAAAATGAAGCCAAAATATCCAACCCGCACACGGAGCTGCCATGTTGCCCTGGTGACGTCATTTGGAGCCAGAGTCTGCGCAGTAGTGATCCGCGGTGGAGCTGCCTCCTCGAGGCCCGCCCCTACACCCGCCCGATCGCGTGCACACCGTAATCAAATCACAGTTGTCAATCATGATGTCACACCCCCTTTTTATATCATCAACTAACTAATTAAAACCAAACTTCTCAGAAAAATTAGCACTTGAATCAGCATACTAAGAACTACCGAAAATGACAGAAACCATCTTTGGGAAAATTAGGGGGAGGGATCCCTCCTCAGTTGCTCTTCCTGAGGTTTCTTCCATATTTGCCCTGTTTTTTCGGGGAGCTTTCCCTCATCCAAATCAAGGGTCTAAGGACAGAGGGTGTTGTATGATGTTCAGACTGTAAAGCCCCCTGTGGTAAATTTGGGATTTGTGATGTTGGGCTGTATAAAATAAATTCACTTGACTGAAAGACCAGTTACAAACTTAACAGGCTTGATGGCTAACATTAAGCTACCGCACAGGTGTGGGGTGTGACTGCGCTGCTTCGACTTCCCGTCCTGTCATACCTTTAATGTGAAAATTCTGGTCAAAATTCAGTGTTTCTGTCACAGCTCGAATTTGGGTTTGATGACAAATAAATGCCACGCATGATCAAATATAAGAAAACAATTACAATGAGGAGGCCTGCTGAAGATACTTGTGGCCAACAAACAAAAGATGTGTTCATCATGACTGGACATGGTGTGCTAATTCAAATAGTTGTTTAAAAGCTCCGCCTTTATTAACAAATGAAAAAATGACTTCCATCAGCTGTGGAGCCATATGTTATACTGTTTGTTGACACTGCTGTTGGGGTTCACACGAGTCAAGCACACGAGTCAACAGGGTTTTCAGTAAATGAGAGAGTGAAGTTTGAATTATTGCACAAGATACTGTTTTAGTCAACACTGCAGGCATAAAAATAATAATGTATAGAGCCCACAACTAATCATTAAATTACTATATGTTTTTGTTACGTCATGTCCACCATTATTGCTTTATCATTCACAACCTGATGTTTTCACACTGACAGAACAATTAAGGTGTTTGAGTGATGAAGTAGACTTATTGTAATACCTTTGTCATTACATTTATGTTTTACAAAATCAGCTGCCATTTTTATTTTGTGTGTTCAGTTCTTCATTCTTCATTGTTCCATAAAGATGCTCTGAAGTACAGATTAAGTATAAGATTAATACTATGTGATTGATTTATTCTTCTAAACCAGGAGAAAAGAAAAAGTTAATGATTGATTTGATATTTTGGACAGTGGGGTGTACATTCAAAAACTGTGAATTTCCCATTTCCATTCTTTTGGAATTTCCAGCTCCCATTACTGGCATCACACGGGGGGGGCCCGTTCCTGGAGGCAACTGTCAGTGGTGTGGCAACAGTGGCCAAAGTGAGCATAAATACCAGCATGTTTTACACACTTGACCATCAGGCAGGAGAAGATCTCAAAGAGCTGACAAGAGTCACCAACAGATCTGAAGAAATCTAGTTGATTTAACAACTTAAACCTCAAACCCTCCTAAGATGAAGACATTCAGCGTTGCAGTTGCAGTTGCCCTCGTGCTCGCCTTTATTTGCATTATGGAGACCTCTGCCGTGCCATTCACTGGAGTAAGAACTTGACTTAAATAATTTAATTTGATTATTAGCTATGAATGTTTTGTCAAAATGCTAAGTTATTTCTAAATGCGCATCAACAGGTGCAAGAGCTGGAAGAGCCAATGAGCAACGACAATCCAGCCGCGGCACAGGAAGAGATGTCAGTGGAATCCTGGAAGGTATGCTCAGTTGTTTGAATACATTAAGGTAATTCAAAAGTGGATAAACACCTTGCTCATCTGTAGCTTTGTCTTTCACACAGATGCCGTATAGACAGAAGCGCGGCATCAAGTGTCGCTTTTGCTGCGGCTGCTGCACCCCTGGCGTCTGCGGATTATGTTGCAGATTCTGAGGACTCTCAGAGCAGCCAGCGATCCGCACGACAACTAAATATTCAAATCTTTGGCAATTTACCACGTTCTGTTGTATTTATGGTTGCAGAACTCTAAGGATGTTACTGGGTTTGCTCATGCTGTAATTCATGTGTGCTCAGTAATTTGACCGCATCACATTATGCTGAATATCTGCAGATACTACAGTGCATCATCACAATAAACTTTAATGTTACCAATATAAAGTGAGTAACAGTGTTGTTTTTCTCTAATAAATAATAGGGATTCGATCTATAGTCAGTTCATAAAACATATTCCTGTAGAGTTGTTGTCTGGTGCACAGGAGGTGATCGCATTCATGTTTTCTGTAGTATAGTTAAAATAAAACCTGGCTTAAACTTGGTTGGTTGTCAGCTAAGCTTGATTATTATTTACAACGAGCTCTATTCTCAGCACAAATACACAACGTTAACACTTTTAGGGAGAAAATGCCACAAGTCTACCAATAGGTTTGGGTGTGTAACTAGACTCCACTAGAAAGTAACACATGATGGGTGCTCTTTAGTAGGTATACAGACTCTCCTAATATGCACGGTTTACCTTTTCCATGCTGGTACTGTATGTCACTTGTTTCTCTTGCTCCACTTGTTGTTTCAATCTCATCTTTGTCTCTCTGCTCTCTTGTCTTAACTGTCTGCCCACACTCTCATCCTGGTAAAACAGGGACAGTAAACAACAACTTAAAACAGAGTATTAGCAATTGTTTTAATAGACACTTCGATGGTCTCTCACTTCCCCACACAGTTAACAGTCACAAAACACCCTTTACCTACTTTATCAAAGATGGAGCAAACTGTGTCATGAAATAGCACATACCTTACCTTACCTTAAGCACATAGAATTAAGTATTTATAATATTGTTATGTTCAAATGATTACATTGTTTAGACTTAAGAGAATTATTTATTTTTCAAGTTTGGAAGCGCTCAATTTTCAAATTAATTTAGAGGCATTTTGGAAGTCTCAATTAATCAAACAAATTTGGATAACTAGCCCAGTTGCTCCTGGTGGTTGCTAGGTAGTACATTATTGACTTGATTTTTTTTAAAAAGCCCATCTTGATTAGCTAGCAGCAGTAATTAGCACAATTTTCTAAATTAATTCCACATTTCCACATATTAACTAAAAACATCTTCTGATTAATGATATCACTAGCTAGCAAGCTAACCGCAGTGAGGTAGCTAGCTAGTTTCAGGCTAAAGTTACTAAACAACAACAGACAACTATGCCAACCTGAAATTTCCTCATCTTGCTCTTGCGGCTGAATGTGCTAATGATGGCAGCTGAGTCGGTTTCTTTTCCAAAAACCTTCATGGCCATTACCACAGACTGTTAATAAAGATGGACGACACGTTCCCACTTCCTCCCATTGCACAAAAATGAAGCCAAAATATCCAACCCGCACACGGAGCTGCCATGTTGCCCTGGTGACGTCATTTGGAGCCAGAGTCTGCGCAGTAGTGATCCGCTGTGGAGCTGCCTCCTCGAGGCCCGCCCCTACACCCGCCCGATCGCGTGCACACCGTAATCAAATCACAGTTGTCAATCATGATGTCACACCCCCTTTTTATATCATCAACTAACTAATTAAAACCAAACTTCTCAGAAAAATTAGCACTTGAATCAGCATACTAAGAACTACCGAAAATGACAGAAACCATCTTTGGGAAAATTAGGGGGAGGGATCCCTCCTCAGTTGCTCTTCCTGAGGTTTCTTCCATATTTGCCCTGTTTTTTCGGGGAGCTTTCCCTCATCCAAATCAAGGGTCTAAGGACAGAGGGTGTTGTATGATGTTCAGACTGTAAAGCCCCCTGTGGTAAATTTGGGATTTGTGATGTTGGGCTGTATAAAATAAATTCACTTGACTGAAAGACCAGTTACAAACTTAACAGGCTTGATGGCTAACATTAAGCTACCGCACAGGTGTGGGGTGTGACTGCGCTGCTTCGACTTCCCGTCCTGTCATACCTTTAATGTGAAAATTCTGGTCAAAATTCAGTGTTTCTGTCACAGCTCGAATTTGGGTTTGATGACAAATAAATGCCACGCATGATCAAATATAAGAAAACAATTACAATGAGGAGGCCTGCTGAAGATACTTGTGGCCAACAAACAAAAGATGTGTTCATCATGACTGGACATGGTGTGCTAATTCAAATAGTTGTTTAAAAGCTCCGCCTTTATTAACAAATGAAAAAATGACTTCCATCAGCTGTGGAGCCATATGTTATACTGTTTGTTGACACTGCTGTTGGGGTTCACACGAGTCAAGCACACGAGTCAACAGGGTTTTCAGTAAATGAGAGAGTGAAGTTTGAATTATTGCACAAGATACTGTTTTAGTCAACACTGCAGGCATAAAAATAATAATGTATAGAGCCCACAACTAATCATTAAATTACTATATGTTTTTGTTACGTCATGTCCACCATTATTGCTTTATCATTCACAACCTGATGTTTTCACACTGACAGAACAATTAAGGTGTTTGAGTGATGAAGTAGACTTATTGTAATACCTTTGTCATTACATTTATGTTTTACAAAATCAGCTGCCATTTTTATTTTGTGTGTTCAGTTCTTCATTCTTCATTGTTCCATAAAGATGCTCTGAAGTACAGATTAAGTATAAGATTAATACTATGTGATTGATTTATTCTTCTAAACCAGGAGAAAAGAAAAAGTTAATGATTGATTTGATATTTTGGACAGTGGGGTGTACATTCAAAAACTGTGAATTTCCCATTTCCATTCTTTTGGAATTTCCAGCTCCCATTACTGGCATCACACGGGGGGGGCCCGTTCCTGGAGGCAACTGTCAGTGGTGTGGCAACAGTGGCCAAAGTGAGCATAAATACCAGCATGTTTTACACACTTGACCATCAGGCAGGAGAAGATCTCAAAGAGCTGACAAGAGTCACCAACAGATCTGAAGAAATCTAGTTGATTTAACAACTTAAACCTCAAACCCTCCTAAGATGAAGACATTCAGCGTTGCAGTTGCAGTTGCCCTCGTGCTCGCCTTTATTTGCATTATGGAGACCTCTGCCGTGCCATTCACTGGAGTAAGAACTTGACTTAAATAATTTAATTTGATTATTAGCTATGAATGTTTTGTCAAAATGCTAAGAAGTTATTTCTAAATGCGCATCAACAGGTGCAAGAGCTGGAAGAGCCAATGAGCAACGACAATCCAGCCGCGGCACAGGAAGAGATGTCAGTGGAATCCTGGAAGGTATGCTCAGTTGTTTGAATACATTAAGGTAATTCAAAAGTGGATAAACACCTTGCTCATCTGTAGCTTTGTCTTTCACACAGATGCCGTATAGACAGAAGCGCGGCATCAAGTGTCGCTTTTGCTGCGGCTGCTGCACCCCTGGCGTCTGCGGATTATGTTGCAGATTCTGAGGACTCTCAGAGCAGCCAGCGATCCGCACGACAACTAAATATTCAAATCTTTGGCAATTTACCACGTTCTGTTGTATTTATGGTTGCAGAACTCTAAGGATGTTACTGGGTTTGCTCATGCTGTAATTCATGTGTGCTCAGTAATTTGACCGCATCACATTATGCTGAATATCTGCAGATACTACAGTGCATCATCACAATAAACTTTAATGTTACCAATATAAAGTGAGTAACAGTGTTGTTTTTCTCTAATAAATAATAGGGATTCGATCTATAGTCAGTTCATAAAACATATTCCTGTAGAGTTGTTGTCTGGTGCACAGGAGGTGATCGCATTCATGTTTTCTGTAGTATAGTTAAAATAAAACATGGCTTAAACTTGGTTGGTTGTCAGCTAAGCTTGATTATTATTTACAACGAGCTCTATTCTCAGCACAAATACACAACGTTAACACTTTTAGGGAGAAAATGCCACAAGTCTACCAATAGGGTTGGGTGTGTAACTAGACTCCACTAGAAAGTAACACATGATGGGTGCTCTTTAGTAGGTATACAGACTCTCCTAATATGCACGGTTTACCTTTTCCATGCTGGTACTGTATGTCACTTGGTTTCTCTTTGCTCCAATTTGTTGTTTCAATCTCATTCTCTTTGTCTTCTGCTCTCTTGTCTTAACTGTCTGCCCACACTCATCCTGGTAAACAGGGACAGTAACAACAACTTAAAAACAGAGTATTAGCAATTGTTTTAATAGACACTTCGATGGTCTCTCACTTCCCCACACAGTTAACAGTCACAAACAATCTCTTTACCTATTTTATCAAAGATGGATAAACCAGGTCATGAAATAGCACATACCTTTACCTTACTTAAGCACATAGAATTAAGTATTTATAATATTGTTATGTTCAAATGATTACATTGCTTAGACTTAAGAGAATTATTTATTTTCAAGTTTGAAGCGCTTCAATTTCAAATTAATTTAGAGTAAGCATTTGAAGTCTCACTAATCAAACAAATTTGGATAACTAGCCCAGTTGCTCCTGGTGGTTGCTAGGTAGTACATTATTGACTTGATTTTTTTTAAAAAGCCCATCTTGATTAGCTACAGCAGTAATTAATAGCACAATTTTCAAATTAATCTCCACATTTCCACATATTAACTAAAAACATTCTCTGATTGCCATCGATATCACTCGCTAGCAAGCTAACCGCAGCGAGGAAGCGCTAGCTAGTTTCAGGCTAAAGTTACTAAACAACAACAGACAGCTATGCCAACCTGAAATTTCCTCATCTTGCTCTTGCGGCTGAATGTGCTAATGATGGCAGCTGAGTCGGTTTCTTTTCCAAAAACCTTCATGGCCATTACCACAGACTGTTAATAAAGATGGACGACACGTTCCCACTTCCTCCCATTGCACAAAAATGAAGCCAAAATATCCAACCCGCACACGGAGCTGCCATGTTGCCCTGGTGACGTCATTTGGAGCCAGAGTCTGCGCAGTAGTGATCCGCGGTGGAGCTGCCTCCTCGAGGCCCGCCCCTACACCCGCCCGATCGCGTGCACACCGTAATCAAATCACAGTTGTCAATCATGATGTCACACCCCCTTTTTATATCATCAACTAACTAATTAAAACCAAACTTCTCAGAAAAATTAGCACTTGAATCAGCATACTAAGAACTACCGAAAATGACAGAAACCATCTTTGGGAAAATTAGGGGGAGGGATCCCTCCTCAGTTGCTCTTCCTGAGGTTTCTTCCATATTTGCCCTGTTTTTTCGGGGAGCTTTCCCTCATCCAAATCAAGGGTCTAAGGACAGAGGGTGTTGTATGATGTTCAGACTGTAAAGCCCCCTGTGGTAAATTTGGGATTTGTGATGTTGGGCTGTATAAAATAAATTCACTTGACTGAAAGACCAGTTACAAACTTAACAGGCTTGATGGCTAACATTAAGCTACCGCACAGGTGTGGGGTGTGACTGCGCTGCTTCGACTTCCCGTCCTGTCATACCTTTAATGTGAAAATTCTGGTCAAAATTCAGTGTTTCTGTCACAGCTCGAATTTGGGTTTGATGACAAATAAATGCCACGCATGATCAAATATAAGAAAACAATTACAATGAGGAGGCCTGCTGAAGATACTTGTGGCCAACAAACAAAAGATGTGTTCATCATGACTGGACATGGTGTGCTAATTCAAATAGTTGTTTAAAAGCTCCGCCTTTATTAACAAATGAAAAAATGACTTCCATCAGCTGTGGAGCCATATGTTATACTGTTTGTTGACACTGCTGTTGGGGTTCACACGAGTCAAGCACACGAGTCAACAGGGTTTTCAGTAAATGAGAGAGTGAAGTTTGAATTATTGCACAAGATACTGTTTTAGTCAACACTGCAGGCATAAAAATAATAATGTATAGAGCCCACAACTAATCATTAAATTACTATATGTTTTTGTTACGTCATGTCCACCATTATTGCTTTATCATTCACAACCTGATGTTTTCACACTGACAGAACAATTAAGGTGTTTGAGTGATGAAGTAGACTTATTGTAATACCTTTGTCATTACATTTATGTTTTACAAAATCAGCTGCCATTTTTATTTTGTGTGTTCAGTTCTTCATTCTTCATTGTTCCATAAAGATGCTCTGAAGTACAGATTAAGTATAAGATTAATACTATGTGATTGATTTATTCTTCTAAACCAGGAGAAAAGAAAAAGTTAATGATTGATTTGATATTTTGGACAGTGGGGTGTACATTCAAAAACTGTGAATTTCCCATTCCCATTCTTTTGGAATTTCCAGCTCCCATTACTGGCATCACACGGGGGGGGCCCGTTCCTGGAGGCAACTGTCAGTGGTGTGGCAACAGTGGCCAAAGTGAGCATAAATACCAGCATGTTTTACACACTTGACCATCAGGCAGGAGAAGATCTCAAAGAGCTGACAAGAGTCACCAACAGATCTGAAGAAATCTAGTTGATTTAACAACTTAAACCTCAAACCCTCCTAAGATGAAGACATTCAGCGTTGCAGTTGCAGTTGCCCTCGTGCTCGCCTTTATTTGCATTATGGAGACCTCTGCCGTGCCATTCACTGGAGTAAGAACTTGACTTAAATAATTTAATTTGATTATTAGCTATGAATGTTTTGTCAAAATGCTAAGAAGTTATTTCTAAATGCGCATCAACAGGTGCAAGAGCTGGAAGAGCCAATGAGCAACGACAATCCAGCCGCGGCACAGGAAGAGATGTCAGTGGAATCCTGGAAGGTATGCTCAGTTGTTTGAATACATTAAGGTAATTCAAAAGTGGATAAACACCTTGCTCATCTGTAGCTTTGTCTTTCACACAGATGCCGTATAGACAGAAGCGCGGCATCAAGTGTCGCTTTTGCTGCGGCTGCTGCACCCCCGGCGTCTGCGGATTATGTTGCAGATTCTGAGGACTCTCAGAGCAGCCAGCGATCCGCACGACAACTAAATATTCAAATCTTTGGCAATTTACCACGTTCTGTTGTATTTATGGTTGCAGAACTCTAAGGATGTTACTGGGTTTGCTCATGCTGTAATTCATGTGTGCTCAGTAATTTGACCGCATCACATTATGCTGAATATCTGCAGATACTACAGTGCATCATCACAATAAACTTTAATGTTACCAATATAAAGTGAGTAACAGTGTTGTTTTTCTCTAATAAATAATAGGGATTCGATCTATAGTCAGTTCATAAAACATATTCCTGTAGAGTTGTTGTCTGGTGCACAGGAGGTGATCGCATTCATGTTTTCTGTAGTATAGTTAAAATAAAACCTGGCTTAAACTTGGTTGGTTGTCAGCTAAGCTTGATTATTATTTACAACGAGCTCTATTCTCAGCACAAATACACAACGTTAACACTTTTAGGGAGAAAATGCCACAAGTCTACCAATAGGTTTGGGTGTGTAACTAGACTCCACTAGAAAGTAACACATGATGGGTGCTCTTTAGTAGGTATACAGACTCTCCTAATATGCACGGTTTACCTTTTCCATGCTGGTACTGTATGTCACTTGTTTCTCTTGCTCCACTTGTTGTTTCAATCTCATCTTTGTCTCTCTGCTCTCTTGTCTTAACTGTCTGCCCACACTCTCATCCTGGTAAAACAGGGACAGTAAACAACAACTTAAAACAGAGTATTAGCAATTGTTTTAATAGACACTTCGATGGTCTCTCACTTCCCCACACAGTTAACAGTCACAAAACACCCTTTACCTACTTTATCAAAGATGGAGCAAACTGTGTCATGAAATAGAATTAAGTATTTATAATATTGTTATGTTCACATGATAAACAACAACAGACAACTATGCCAACCTGACATTTCCTCATCTTGCTCTTGCGGCTGAATGTGCTAATGATGGCAGCTGAGTCGGTTTCTTTTCCAAAAACCTTCATGGCCATTACCACAGACTGTTAATAAAGATGGACGACACGTTCCCACTTCCTCCCATTGCACAAAAATGAAGCCAAAATATCCAACCCGCACACGGAGCTGCCATGTTGCCCTGGTGACGTCATTTGGAGCCAGAGTCTGCGCAGTAGTGATCCGCGGTGGAGCTGCCTCCTCGAGGCCCGCCCCTACACCCGCCCGATCGCGTGCACACCGTAATCAAATCACAGTTGTCCATCATGATGTCACACCCCCTTTTTATATCATCAACTAACTAATTAAAACCAAACTTCTCAGAAAAATTAGCACTTGAATCAGCATACTAAGAACTACCGAAAATGACAGAAACCATCTTTGTGAAAATTAGGGGGAGGGATCCCTCCTCAGTTGCTCTTCCTGAGGTTTCTTCCATATTTGCCCTGTTTTTTCGGGGAGCTTTCCCTCATCCAAATCAAGGGTCTAAGGACAGAGGGTGTTGTATGATGTTCAGACTGTAAAGCCCCCTGTGGTAAATTTGGGATTTGTGATGTTGGGCTGTATAAAATAAATTCACTTGACTGAAAGACCAGTTACAAACTTAACAGGCTTGATGGCTAACATTAAGCTACCGCACAGGTGTGGGGTGTGACTGCGCTGCTTCGACTTCCCGTCCTGTCATACCTTTAATGTGAAAATTCTGGTCAAAATTCAGTGTTTCTGTCACAGCTCGAATTTGGGTTTGATGACAAATAAATGCCACGCATGATCAAATATAAGAAAACAATTACAATGAGGAGGCCTGCTGAAGATACTTGTGGCCAACAAACAAAAGATGTGTTCATCATGACTGGACATGGTGTGCTAATTCAAATAGTTGTTTAAAAGCTCCGCCTTTATTAACAAATGAAAAAATGACTTCCATCAGCTGTGGAGCCATATGTTATACTGTTTGTTGACACTGCTGTTGGGGTTCACACGAGTCAAGCACACGAGTCAACAGGGTTTTCAGTAAATGAGAGAGTGAAGTTTGAATTATTGCACAAGATACTGTTTTAGTCAACACTGCAGGCATAAAAATAATAATGTATAGAGCCCATAACTAATCATTAAATTACTATATGTTTTTGTTACGTCATGTCCACCATTATTGCTTTATCATTCACAACCTGATGTTTTCACACTGACAGAACAATTAAGGTGTTTGAGTGATGAAGTAGACTTATTGTAATACCTTTGTCATTACATTTATGTTTTACAAAATCAGCTGCCATTTTTATTTTGTGTGTTCAGTTCTTCATTCTTCATTGTTCCATAAAGATGCTCTGAAGTACAGATTAAGTATAAGATTAATACTATGTGATTGATTTATTCTTCTAAACCAGGAGAAAAGAAAAAGTTAATGATTGATTTGATATTTTGGACAGTGGGGTGTACATTCAAAAACTGTGAATTTCCTGGCTCCCATTCTTTTGGAATTTCCAGCCTCCATTACTGCATCACACGTGGGGCCCGCCTCCTGGAGGCAATCCGTCAGTGGTGTAAGCAACAGTACAAAGTGAGCATAAAATACCAGCATGTTTCTTACACACTTCGGACCATCAGGCAGTGAGAAGATCTCAAAGAGCTTACAAGAGTCACCAACAGATCTGAAGAAATCTAGTTGATTTTAACAACTTAAACCTCAAACCCTCCTAAGATGAAGACATTCCATGCTAGTAGCTGCAGCGCCAAGCCCTCGTCAGCCTTTATTTGCATTATGGACATCTCTGTCAAGCATTCACTGGAGTAAGAACCTTGACTTAAAATAATAATTTTGATTATTAGCTATGAATGTTTTGTCAAAATGCTAAGAAGTTATTTCTAAATGCGCATCCACAGGTGCAAGAGCTGGAAGAGCCAATGAGCAACGACAATCCAGCCGCGGCACAGGAAGAGATGTCAGTGGAATCCTGGAAGGTATGCTCAGTTGTTTGAATACATTAAGGTAATTCAAAAGTGGATAAACACCTTGCTCATCTGTAGCTTTGTCTTTCACACAGATGCCGTATAGACAGAAGCGCGGCATCAAGTGTCGCTTTTGCTGCGGCTGCTGCACCCCCGGCGTCTGCGGATTATGTTGCAGATTCTGAGGACTCTCAGAGCAGCCAGCGATCCGCACGACAACTAAATATTCAAATCTTTGGCAATTTACCACGTTCTGTTGTATTTATGGTTGCAGAACTCTAAGGATGTTACTGGGTTTGCTCATGCTGTAATTCATGTGTGCTCAGTAATTTGACCGCATCACATTATGCTGAATATCTGCAGATACTACAGTGCATCATCACAATAAACTTTAATGTTACCAATATAAAGTGAGTAACAGTGTTGTTTTTCTCTAATAAATAATAGGGATTCGATCTATAGTCAGTTCATAAAACATATTCCTGTAGAGTTGTTGTCTGGTGCACAGGAGGTGATCGCATTCATGTTTTCTGTAGTATAGTTAAAATAAAACATGGCTTAAACTTGGTTGGTTGTCAGCTAAGCTTGATTATTATTTACAACGAGCTCTATTCTCAGCACAAATACACAACGTTAACACTTTTAGGGAGAAAATGCCACAAGTCTACCAATAGGTTTGGGTGTGTAACTAGACTCCACTAGAAAGTAACACATGATGGGTGCTCTTTAGTAGGTATACAGACTCTCCTAATATGCACGGTTTACCTTTTCCATGCTGGTACTGTATGTCACTTGTTTCTCTTGCTCCACTTGTTGTTTCAATCTCATCTTTGTCTCTCTGCTCTCTTGTCTTAACTGTCTGCCCACACTCTCATCCTGGTAAAACAGGGACAGTAAACAACAACTTAAAACAGAGTATTAGCAATTGTTTTAATAGACACTTCGATGGTCTCTCACTTCCCCACACAGTTAACAGTCACAAAACACCCTTTACCTACTTTATCAAAGATGGAGCAAACTGTGTCATGAAATAGAATTAAGTATTTATAATATTGTTATGTTCACATGATAAACAACAACAGACAACTATGCCAACCTGACATTTCCTCATCTTGCTCTTGCGGCTGAATGTGCTAATGATGGCAGCTGAGTCGGTTTCTTTTCCAAAAACCTTCATGGCCATTACCACAGACTGTTAATAAAGATGGACGACACGTTCCCACTTCCTCCCATTGCACAAAAATGAAGCCAAAATATCCAACCCGCACACGGAGCTGCCATGTTGCCCTGGTGACGTCATTTGGAGCCAGAGTCTGCGCAGTAGTGATCCGCGGTGGAGCTGCCTCCTCGAGGCCCGCCCCTACACCCGCCCGATCGCGTGCACACCGTAATCAAATCACAGTTGTCCATCATGATGTCACACCCCCTTTTTATATCATCAACTAACTAATTAAAACCAAACTTCTCAGAAAAATTAGCACTTGAATCAGCATACTAAGAACTACCGAAAATGACAGAAACCATCTTTGGGAAAATTAGGGGGAGGGATCCCTCCTCAGTTGCTCTTCCTGAGGTTTCTTCCATATTTGCCCTGTTTTTTCGGGGAGCTTTCCCTCATCCAAATCAAGGGTCTAAGGACAGAGGGTGTTGTATGATGTTCAGACTGTAAAGCCCCCTGTGGTAAATTTGGGATTTGTGATGTTGGGCTGTATAAAATAAATTCACTTGACTGAAAGACCAGTTACAAACTTAACAGGCTTGATGGCTAACATTAAGCTACCGCACAGGTGTGGGGTGTGACTGCGCTGCTTCGACTTCCCGTCCTGTCATACCTTTAATGTGAAAATTCTGGTCAAAATTCAGTGTTTCTGTCACAGCTCGAATTTGGGTTTGATGACAAATAAATGCCACGCATGATCAAATATAAGAAAACAATTACAATGAGGAGGCCTGCTGAAGATACTTGTGGCCAACAAACAAAAGATGTGTTCATCATGACTGGACATGGTGTGCTAATTCAAATAGTTGTTTAAAAGCTCCGCCTTTATTAACAAATGAAAAAATGACTTCCATCAGCTGTGGAGCCATATGTTATACTGTTTGTTGACACTGCTGTTGGGGTTCACACGAGTCAAGCACACGAGTCAACAGGGTTTTCAGTAAATGAGAGAGTGAAGTTTGAATTATTGCACAAGATACTGTTTTAGTCAACACTGCAGGCATAAAAATAATAATGTATAGAGCCCATAACTAATCATTAAATTACTATATGTTTTTGTTACGTCATGTCCACCATTATTGCTTTATCATTCACAACCTGATGTTTTCACACTGACAGAACAATTAAGGTGTTTGAGTGATGAAGTAGACTTATTGTAATACCTTTGTCATTACATTTATGTTTTACAAAATCAGCTGCCATTTTTATTTTGTGTGTTCAGTTCTTCATTCTTCATTGTTCCATAAAGATGCTCTGAAGTACAGATTAAGTATAAGATTAATACTATGTGATTGATTTATTCTTCTAAACCAGGAGAAAAGAAAAAGTTAATGATTGATTTGATATTTTGGACAGTGGGGTGTACATTCAAAAACTGTGAATTTCCCATTTCCATTCTTTTGGAATTTCCAGCTCCCATTACTGGCATCACACGGGGGGGGCGCAAGCCCGTTCCTGGAGGCAACTGTCAGTGGTGTGGCAACAGTGGCCAAAGTGAGCATAAATACCAGCATGTTTTACACACTTGACCATCAGGCAGGAGAAGATCTCAAAGAGCTGACAAGAGTCACCAACAGATCTGAAGAAATCTAGTTGATTTAACAACTTAAACCTCAAACCCTCCTAAGATGAAGACATTCAGCGTTGCAGTTGCAGTTGCCCTCGTGCTCGCCTTTATTTGCATTATGGAGACCTCTGCCGTGCCATTCACTGGAGTAAGAACTTGACTTAAATAATTTAATTTGATTATTAGCTATGAATGTTTTGTCAAAATGCTAAGAAGTTATTTCTAAATGCGCATCAACAGGTGCAAGAGCTGGAAGAGCCAATGAGCAACGACAATCCAGCCGCGGCACAGGAAGAGATGTCAGTGGAATCCTGGAAGGTATGCTCAGTTGTTTGAATACATTAAGGTAATTCAAAAGTGGATAAACACCTTGCTCATCTGTAGCTTTGTCTTTCACACAGATGCCGTATAGACAGAAGCGCGGCATCAAGTGTCGCTTTTGCTGCGGCTGCTGCACCCCCGGCGTCTGCGGATTATGTTGCAGATTCTGAGGACTCTCAGAGCAGCCAGCGATCCGCACGACAACTAAATATTCAAATCTTTGGCAATTTACCACGTTCTGTTGTATTTATGGTTGCAGAACTCTAAGGATGTTACTGGGTTTGCTCATGCTGTAATTCATGTGTGCTCAGTAATTTGACCGCATCACATTATGCTGAATATCTGCAGATACTACAGTGCATCATCACAATAAACTTTAATGTTACCAATATAAAGTGAGTAACAGTGTTGTTTTTCTCTAATAAATAATAGGGATTCGATCTATAGTCAGTTCATAAAACATATTCCTGTAGAGTTGTTGTCTGGTGCACAGGAGGTGATCGCATTCATGTTTTCTGTAGTATAGTTAAAATAAAACCTGGCTTAAACTTGGTTGGTTGTCAGCTAAGCTTGATTATTATTTACAACGAGCTCTATTCTCAGCACAAATACACAACGTTAACACTTTTAGGGAGAAAATGCCACAAGTCTACCAATAGGTTTGGGTGTGTAACTAGACTCCACTAGAAAGTAACACATGATGGGTGCTCTTTAGTAGGTATACAGACTCTCCTAATATGCACGGTTTACCTTTTCCATGCTGGTACTGTATGTCACTTGTTTCTCTTGCTCCACTTGTTGTTTCAATCTCATCTTTGTCTCTCTGCTCTCTTGTCTTAACTGTCTGCCCACACTCTCATCCTGGTAAAACAGGGACAGTAAACAACAACTTAAAACAGAGTATTAGCAATTGTTTTAATAGACACTTCGATGGTCTCTCACTTCCCCACACAGTTAACAGTCACAAAACACCCTTTACCTACTTTATCAAAGATGGAGCAAACTGTGTCATGAAATAGAATTAAGTATTTATAATATTGTTATGTTCACATGATAAACAACAACAGACAACTATGCCAACCTGACATTTCCTCATCTTGCTCTTGCGGCTGAATGTGCTAATGATGGCAGCTGAGTCGGTTTCTTTTCCAAAAACCTTCATGGCCATTACCACAGACTGTTAATAAAGATGGACGACACGTTCCCACTTCCTCCCATTGCACAAAAATGAAGCCAAAATATCCAACCCGCACACGGAGCTGCCATGTTGCCCTGGTGACGTCATTTGGAGCCAGAGTCTGCGCAGTAGTGATCCGCGGTGGAGCTGCCTCCTCGAGGTCCGCCCCTACACCCGCCCGATCGCGTGCACACCGTAATCAAATCACAGTTGTCAATCATGATGTCACACCCCCTTTTTATATCATCAACTAACTAATTAAAACCAAACTTCTCAGAAAAATTAGCACTTGAATCAGCATACTAAGAACTACCGAAAATGACAGAAACCATCTTTGGGAAAATTAGGGGGAGGGATCCCTCCTCAGTTGCTCTTCCTGAGGTTTCTTCCATATTTGCCCTGTTTTTTCGGGGAGCTTTCCCTCATCCAAATCAAGGGTCTAAGGACAGAGGGTGTTGTATGATGTTCAGACTGTAAAGCCCCCTGTGGTAAATTTGGGATTTGTGATGTTGGGCTGTATAAAATAAATTCACTTGACTGAAAGACCAGTTACAAACTTAACAGGCTTGATGGCTAACATTAAGCTACCGCACAGGTGTGGGGTGTGACTGCGCTGCTTCGACTTCCCGTCCTGTCATACCCTTAATGTGAAAATTCTGGTCAAAATTCAGTGTTTCTGTCACAGCTCGAATTTGGGTTTGATGACAAATAAATGCCACGCATGATCAAATATAAGAAAACAATTACAATGAGGAGGCCTGCTGAAGATACTTGTGGCCAACAAACAAAAGATGTGTTCATCATGACTGGACATGGTGTGCTAATTCAAATAGTTGTTTAAAAGCTCCGCCTTTATTAACAAATGAAAAAATGACTTCCATCAGCTGTGGAGCCATATGTTATACTGTTTGTTGACACTGCTGTTGGGGTTCACACGAGTCAAGCACACGAGTCAACAGGGTTTTCAGTAAATGAGAGAGTGAAGTTTGAATTATTGCACAAGATACTGTTTTAGTCAACACTGCAGGCATAAAAATAATAATGTATAGAGCCCACAACTAATCATTAAATTACTATATGTTTTTGTTACGTCATGTCCACCATTATTGCTTTATCATTCACAACCTGATGTTTTCACACTGACAGAACAATTAAGGTGTTTGAGTGATGAAGTAGACTTATTGTAATACCTTTGTCATTACATTTATGTTTTACAAAATCAGCTGCCATTTTTATTTTGTGTGTTCAGTTCTTCATTCTTCATTGTTCCATAAAGATGCTCTGAAGTACAGATTAAGTATAAGATTAATACTATGTGATTGATTTATTCTTCTAAACCAGGAGAAAAGAAAAAGTTAATGATTGATTTGATATTTTGGACAGTGGGGTGTACATTCAAAAACTGTGAATTTCCCATTCCCATTCTTTTGGAATTTCCAGCTCCCATTACTGGCATCACACGGGGGGGGCCCGTTCCTGGAGGCAACTGTCAGTGGTGTGGCAACAGTGGCCAAAGTGAGCATAAATACCAGCATGTTTTACACACTTGACCATCAGGCAGGAGAAGATCTCAAAGAGCTGACAAGAGTCACCAACAGATCTGAAGAAATCTAGTTGATTTAACAACTTAAACCTCAAACCCTCCTAAGATGAAGACATTCAGCGTTGCAGTTGCAGTTGCCCTCGTGCTCGCCTTTATTTGCATTATGGAGACCTCTGCCGTGCCATTCACTGGAGTAAGAACTTGACTTAAGTAATTTAATTTGATTATTAGCTATGAATGTTTTGTCAAAATGCTAAAACATCTCTCCTAATGTAAATGTGCACAATCCATTAACAGATACAAGAGCTGGAGGAGCCAATGAGCAATGACAATCCAGTTGGTGCACATGAAGAGATGTCAGAGGAATCCTGGAAGGTATGCTCAGTTAACTGAACGAACTGAGTCAAATACACTGAGCTAACTCAAATCTAAGTGGTTGTGTTTTCTCAGAGTGAGTGATGATGCTGGAGATGAACACCTTGCTCCCGTCTTTTGTCTTTCACACAGATGGTGTACAACAACAGAGACAAGCGCGGCATCAAGTGTCGCATTTGCTGCGGCTGCTGCACCCCCGGCGTCTGTGGATTGTGCTGCAGATTCTGAGGATTCCTCATTTTGTTGTCTTAAAGCAAATGTACCACTTTGAGTTGTATTCATGGTTGTACACTTTTAAGGATTTGGTTAGGCTGTAGTTAATGTGTGCTCAGTGATGTGACTGCATCATCCACATGTTATGAAGAATCTGCAAATACTACAGTGTATCATCACAATAAACATTAATGACACTAATATATCATGTGTCACACTGCTGTTTTATCAATGAATATGCACAATTGGCATATCACTATTCTCAATACATTCTCTACAGTCATTATTCCAACACTCTCAGTTACATAATAGTGATTCAAAGACAGCCAGTTCATGAAAGCATTGAGATATGCCTGTTTTTAATGTCTTGAAAATTCCTGCACATGAAGGATGAAGTGATTGTTCTTCTTCTTTTTGTTACAGTAGTGATATAAAACATGCACAACATTTATTGTTGATGAGATCAACTTGATTATTATCTACAATGCCCTCTAGTTCCTGCACATATTTACAGTATCAACACACTTAGGATTAGCAACATTATGCTAATGTACCTACAAGTTTGTGTGTGAGAGGTATTTTTCACAAATGGTTCAGCTGTGTTGTTTTGCAGCATCATGGAACTGGTTATGCATGATTTAATCAAGGTAGCCACAGTGGGTCAGCATGCATTATATCACTGCACATGGCACTTTTCAATATAGAGGCTGCACTTAGAGCCTATCTATAGATAGGTTAAAGAAAATAGAGACAGGACACCATAAGATAATAAAAAAGAATAAAGTGCTAATGCAGTTTAGTGTGTGTATAGTAACACACACTAAACTTCTTTTGTTGGCGGTCTTCATATCTCCTGGTGCTGTCTTATTTGTCTGCTCACACACACTTGACCTGGTAAAACAGGGAGAGTAAACATCAACTGCAAATGCTCTTTTAGATATTGTTTTAATAGACACTTGAATCCTGTCTCACTTCCCACACACAGTGAAAATTCAAGAAAATGTCTCCTTCTTTTAACATCGGTGGAACAAATTCAAACTTAGCTTTAAGTTAAACAATATAGAACCGCCTACACAACTTCATCCCATCTGTCACAGCAATTTCAATATTAACATTTTAAGGTTATCTAAGATTTCTTAAATGAGCTCCAAAACTGCATGTTTTCAAATAAGAATAAAGACAGAAAAATATGTGTTTTCATTGTCATCACAGTTGCATTCTTTGACTGAGGCTTTTGGGTTTGATGACAGATAAATGCCACACACAATGCACAAAACATGATTCTTTTAAAGACATGGGGATATGCTAAAAAATATTTATTGTTGTCAAACAAAATGACATTTGATCATTATGACTAGAAATTATGTGCTTCAAACATCAGTTTAAAGTTTACAGACAAGATGAATGTTTAAAAATCAGGTAACTATAATAGTTTTATTAGATTTATTTTTGTTATTTTGGTCAGATGAAGAAAGCCTGCATGTCAACAGGGTTATCAATCAAGTGAATTAGGGGATTTTGGTTTTTGCAAAATAAATCTGGAAAGACTGAAGTTGCTGAAAATTCAAATGGCTCCTATAATAACTGATAGTTTTGTTTTTTATGGTTTTGTTGACAGTTTGGTTTATTATTGTCTTTATTATCATTCATGTAACACTGTTTAAAATGTCTCAGTGTGTTGTGTATATATGGCATTGAGCTATTAACAACTGGTAACATATGCCAGGACGTCAGTATTATTGCAGTAATGGGTTCTTCACTGTACGTTACTGAAAGATGCTTGGGAGTATAGAATAAGTATAAGCATATGCTCTATGATAGATGATGATGATTTCTAAGCAAACCAGCAACAGATAAAAAGTTAATGATTGATTTGTGTAACAGAAATGAAAACAGAGAATTCCCACTTATCATTCATGAGGAATTTTCCATTCTCATTCCCAGCATCCCTGAGAAAGTGATGCAAGCCCGTTCCTGAAAGCAGCTACTGTACTGTAAGGGCTGTCAGTGACGAGACAACAGTGGCCAAAGTGAGTATAAATACCAGCACATTTTTCAAAGTCAGCCATCAGACAGGAGAACTCAAAGAGATGACCAGAGTCACCAACAGAGTCAAAGAATTTGACAACTTAAACCTCAAACCCTCCTAAGATGAAGACATTCAGTGTTGCAGTTGCAGTGGCCGTCGTGCTCACCTTTATTTGCCTTATTTTAACAATTAAAAAAAAGTTATAACTGTGTTTAAAAACAGGAATACACACCATTCACAATAAAAATGAATTCAATTAAAACACCACTGAACTGCATGCAGGATCTTGCAGGTGATGTCCTCAGTAATAGAGGAGTAAATTTGGGGATTTTACAAGTGCACAACAGAAAATTACACATGGTGGGTTTTTAGTGCTAAATCATGTGTGCTGGGACATAAATTGATATTTCTTCTGTTCAAATGACAGAATGAAATACAGAGTTCATGTCACCTAAAAAACACGAGTATACCAAGTTATGGCCAACGAGTTTGAAAGTTATGCTCCTTCGTCATATTAAAAAGTAGACGTTTAAAAAAAATGGTAGCTGTCAGCTGTGTATTCCAACAGGTGTGGAGCCAGTCATGGTACTGTTTGTTGACACAGACGTAATATGAAGTGAGGGATTTTGGTCATTGCGTAAAATATTTGCAGAGACTGAAGCTACTGAAACTTCAAATGGCCACTGACTTTATCAGATTACTTCTTTTTTACTTTTTGTTTTGTCATTAGGTTTATTACACAGACAATCTTAAGATGTTTAAGTGATGAGGAAAAAAATAATTAGGTGTTTTTTGTTGACAGTTTGGATTATTATGATATCATTACATTCATGTCAGAGTGTTTAAAATGTTATTATTATTATATGACATTAATCTGTTAACAATTGGTAACAAATGCCAAGACATCAGGATCAATATTGCAATAATGCTCAATAAGGAGACTGTTGAAGGAAGGTTCTTTCATGTCTCTCCTAGGGAATTTAAATATATCTCTTATAATTCACATAAGTGCACATAAACACAGAGTGTATTTTGCTTCCATACTGTATAAAACCTGTGCAGCAACTTCTTCATGTATGGAACTGTGTGTTCTGTCTGTAGAAAACAATGGTTGATGGTTCGTATTGTGACAGACTCTGGGCCTTAACCCCGACCTTTACCCTAACCCTAGAATCCCACAATCAAAAATAGAGAACATCCCTTTCCTCAGGAATTTCCTATAACCATTCCCAGCATCACCCAGGGAGTGATGCAAGCCCATTCCTGGAGGCAAGTAAGTGCTCCAAGTGATGAGGCAACCGTGGCCTAAGTGAGTTTAAATACCAGCATGTTTTACACACTTGACCATCAGACAGGAGAAGAATTCAAAGAGCTGACCAGAGTCACCAACAGAGTCAAAGGATTTGACAACTTAAACCTCAAACCCTTACAAAGAGTCGCCAACAGATCTGAAGAAATCTAGTTGATTTAACAACTCAAACCACTCAAACCCTCCTAAGATGAAGACATTCAGTGTTGCAGTTGCAGTTGCCGTCCTGCTCACCTTTATTTGCCTTCAGGAGAGCTCTGCTGTCCCAGTCACTGAAGTAAGAACTTGACAGAAACTAATTTAATTTGCTTATCAACTATAAATGTTTTATCAAAATGGTAAAAGATCTCTGCTAATGTCAATATGAACAATCCATTAACAGATACAAGAGCTGGAGGAGCCAATGAGCAATGACAATCCAGTTGCTGCACATGAAGAGACATCAGTGGAAACATGGATGGTATGTCCAGTTGATTGAATAAATCAATTCATGGAACATGAGCTAATTCAAATGTAAGTGGATGTATTTTTCTTTAAACTGCCCTGATACTTCTTGTATAAGACAGGATGAACAGATTGAATAATAATGCTGGACAACGCCTTGCTCTTGTCTCTTTTCTTTCAGAGATGCCATATAACATCAGGCAGAAGCGTCATATTGGCCCCATTAGATGCCGTTATTGCTGCGGCTGCTGTGTCCTCGGCCAATTGATCATTGAATTTCTGTGTTTGAGCTTTAATTGCACACAATCAATAACATTTAACTGTGATGATCAGAAAGAGAGAGGGGCCTTACACCCTGTCAAATGGGTGGGGAATATGCTGTAACTCCAATATCTGTCACCATGCAGGCCCAAGTACTGGGGTGTTAGGGAAGTAACATCCTCCACTGGCCTCTAACAAACAAAACTTCAAGAGGCAACTTCATTTTTCAAGGGTGGTCTGCTGTCCAAGTGTTAACCAGGCCCAGCTCAGCTCTGCTGTGCTTTGCTTGTTATCCAGTACAGTGAGGGAGGTATGGCATCCGGCCATGGTGGTATGCATGCTATTGTGTTACTTTCAGCATGGCTGGATCGCACCTCACAATTATAGTGACCACAAAGGTCAAATAAATGATCTGGTGTTAATTCAGTGCAGAAATGATTGGGGAACACACAGACTCAGATAGACTCTGTGATAGAGCTCTGAATGGTGCTACAACACACAGAGAGGTCAACATATTGCAAGTGACAAGCAGAACAATGGCGAACTTGTGGTTGCTATTTAAACCTGTGTGATTATGATTTAATT